>JANHFL010008717.1:235730-254899 GCA_032468155.1 Oxyrhabdium leporinum
CAGGGTCAGCATCAAGGCAACCTGAGAGCTTCGAGGGGGGAGGAAGAGAGAAGAGAGAGGAGGAGAGGGGGGAGGGAGGGAGAGGGAGGAGAGAGAGAGAGAGGAAGAGAGAGAGAGAGAGAGAGGTGACAATTTGTAACATCAATTCTAATTTGAGCAGCTTCTCTTCGTCTGCTTTATTTCTCAACAGTTGTTAGATGGAGACCCATCTTATGGCTAAATACAAATTGAACTTGATCAGTGTGATCCTTCAATTCCACACTGAAGTCTTTGGAATTTCAATTTTAACTTTTCATTCCAGGTCAGAACAGAGTCCAACAGAACTGGTTTTAATAAAGGCAAAAACTTCTTGTGCCGTTGCCTCTTCATAAATGAACATGGTTGCCCTGATGCAAGTTTAGTCAGAAGCATATGCCGCTGAATTCAATCATGCAACAGATTTACATTTCTAAATAAAGAACTGCCTGCCTGCAAACGGGAAAGGGGAGAATGTATTTGTACATAAGGCCACCCTCAACATCTTGTATGCTTGGCACATTTCAGACACCGAGTCTAAAATGAACTGGGTAGCAGTTTGTAAGTATAGTCAACTCAGTGTAATTTCAAACCTTCAAGGAATTTGGGTTCTCAATCTCAACCAACTTGAGAATTCAATTATTCCTGCTTGTAACTTCAATATGCCTCTTGGCATCCGAGAAAGGAGAAGCTTCTTCAGTCTATGTAGAATAAAATCTGCAGAAAGATAAGACTCTTTGAGTCAAACGGCTTGGTAACATGGACACTTCCATGCAATTTTGTTGGCAATTTTGCAGCGATGTTTTATCTTTGCCTTTTTCTGAGATGTTTTTCAATTTCCCAGTCTAGCCTGAAGGACAGGTATTCTCTACAGGTCTCCCATTAAAATACTCACCTTGCTTATCTTCCAAATCCAAACAAATTCAAGCAGCTGCTGCCACCTGCTTGCCAGTCAAGTATTATTATTATTTTTATTTTATTAATTCCCCCACATTTTTTCTGCCCAATTTTTTAAAGTTGTTCTTTTAAACTTCAAATAAATAGTGGTAAGGAAGAAGGAGAGATTATTATTTAGCTGAACAGTTTGTGGAAAAAATATCAACAATTAAGATCTTTCTGGAAAATTCCCTTATGCTTAAAGTGAAAAAGCAGTAATCATTAATTTATTACTTACACAGCCCCTTGTCAAACAACCTCTGTAACATACTAGCTCTCTCACAAGCCACAGTTGGATCCAGGGAAGTTAAATTAGAACAATAGAGGAAAATATTTGTAGCTCAGGGTTGAAATGAGGGGTTCTTGGTGTTCTCTGAGCCTGGGTATTTTCTTGCAGACATTTCGTTATCCAAAGTACGTAACATCATCCGGGCACTGATGATATTACCTAGTTTGGACAATGAAATGTCTGCCAGAAAACAACCAGACACAGAGAGCACCAAGGACACCTCAATTAAAACAATGTTTAGACAGTGTTGCTGATAAGGTTACCATGCATTACTATGGATTGGGATAGGCATCCATGGAACATCCAAATTAAAAATAATTTTAAATAGTGAAGCATTAATAAACTTTCACAATATTTGAAGACTATTGCAAAAAGTCTTTAACGATAGGTTATAAATTTATGGCAGAAGTATTGCCATTGTAGTGTAAGGGTTAAGATGCTGTACTATGATTGCTGAGATTTGGGTTTAAGTCCCTCCTCAGCTATGGGAGCTCACTGATGGATTTGCTCCAGCCAGTCTCTTTTTCTAACCTCACAGGTTTGTTGTGGTGAAAAGCTGGAGATGAGAATGTCTCAAAGGCAGGTTGAATATGCATCTACTAAATAAGTAATATTTACTACATCTTAATGGAGAAATGGGATAGACGTGGAAGTGATATTGGACTAAAATAATTTTGCTCATTCTACATATTCATCAGCATCTGAAAGTCTCTTAGTGATTTGAGGTTAGTTGCTCTGTCGGTCCAATCTGTTTCAGGTTTTGTAGGGGTAAAATCAAGAGAAGATGAGTTATAAGACTAAGTTCCTCCTCTTCCTCAAGCTCCTTCCAGCATTCTCATGCTGGACCAGATAATTTGCCATTTTCAGAAGAGATGAGATGAGATGAGATGAGATGAGATGACAAGATGAAGTGATGAGGTGAAATAAGATAAGGAGATGAGACGAGATGAGACAAGATGAGATGATGAGATAAGATAAGATGAGATGAGATGAGATGGGATGGGATGGGATGGGATGGGATGGGATGAGATGGGATGAGGTAAAATAAGATAAGGTAAGATGAGATAAGATAACTTTTTTCTGTGAACACACTGGCACACATTAAAATGAAATTCTGATGCCCCCCTCCCCTCCCTCTCTCTATACACACACACGCACACGCACACGCACCACATACATATTGCATATATATTAATCACAGTCCATTTTTAATACATGGTTACAAAAAGAGTCTTGAGAGTTAACAAGGTTGATACTGTATGGTACAAAGCTATTACAGAATCTAGTTGTTCTGCTTTGGATATAGTGAAGCCTCCTCCCAGAAGTTAACAAGGAAAACAGGTTATGAAGAGGATGTGTAGCATCCCAAAGAATACCGTGGACCCTGGTCAAACAATGTTTATATGCTATGTCCTGGAGAGAAGGAAGTTAACTAATAATAATTGTTTCCGCCATCCTCATCACTTAGATATAACTTCATATATGAGATATGGCAGTGTTAAAAACAGAGATAATGGCTCACCTTTATGGCAGATAAGCATCCAGTCTAACCTAAAACTAGATGGTCATCTGTCTAAGATGCTCTACAGATAATCCTCTACTTATAAGCATTCATTTAGCCATCATTCAAAGTTACCAGAGCATTGAAAAAAATAATAATAACTTACAACAGTTCTTGCACATATGACTGTCAAAGGATCAAAATTTGCGCTTTTGGCAACCAGAATGTATTTACAACAGTTGCAATGTCCCAGGGTCATATGATTGTAATTTGCAACCTTCCCAGCTTCCCATTGACAACAAGCAAAATCAGTGGGGGAAATCACATTCACTTAATGATCGTGTGATTCACCTAACAACAGTAGAGATTTGCTCAACAATCATGGCAAAAAGGTCATTAAAATCAGGTGCAATGCACATTGCTTAGCAATGAAAATTCTGGTATCAAATGTGGTCATAAGTCAAGGACTACTTCTAACTGAATTCCTGCACTGGACAGAAGGTAGACTTGGTAGATGACCTCCAATTTACCTTCTTACCCTTCCATACTCTATGAAAAATCTCAGGACATTTGGCAAATCTGGAAAGATGTTGACATTTTTATTTTATTTATTGGTACTGAGCATCTGAAAAAGTTGGTGATTACTTCAGCTTCTGGCTTGGTTAACTGCTTGGCAGATTATATACTTGAGAGGTACCTATTTGGCATCCATTGAATGCCAAAGAAAACTGTGAATTGATTGCATGCATCTTGCAGATGGAAAGCTTTTCCCTGATCAACAGATTTAGTTTAGCTGATTTACTGCTTTTCTTGTATCTTGATGCCCAGTGCTCACTGATACAAATGAGATCATCCATGCAACATCTGTAACTACACCACTATTGAGAAAATCTGGATCACTCAATAATCAGACAAATAATATTTGCATGTCATTTTTATATAAAAACTTTTCAAGGTCAGTATAATAATATTTGAGGTAAATATTTCAGAATCTATAAAACCTATTAGTATTACCTTATTACATAAAGTAAAACACAGGACAATCATAAATGTGATTATTACTTTTTTTTGTAAAAGCAGTAATATACAAAACAGCAATTAACCATTAAGGATAACATCAAGTCAGTATTTATGGCTCTGTCAAATCGATTTAGAATAAATAATGGAAAACAAATCAGTTTATTGAGAGAACATGAACAACATTTTCAACTAAGTGAAGGTCTGGGGTGTAGGAAATAAGCAGGGTAAGCTGGAAGGTGGGGATAAATGTGTCATCAGTTTGGAATCATTGCACAGCCATAAGAGTCCCAAGTCCAGCTCCCCCCATGAATTCCATTAACCCTTATCTAGAGCAAACTTAGTTTTGACCATTAGTTGATCAGATTCTTGTGTATAGGTAACAATAATAAACTTTTTACTGCTTTGGACTCAACAAGTCTTCTTGGTTTGTTATGCCTAACTGGGGCAGAAGAACACTGGGATTGTTCAAGGGTTAAAATTTTATACTTGAGGTTCTACCTGATAAGAACCTATTTCAAGCTGTGGTGGCGCAGTGCTTAGAATGCATTATTGCAGGCTAATTCTGCTGACTGCTGACTGCCAGCAGTGCGGCAGTTCAAGTCTCACCAGCTCAAGCTTGACTCAGACTTCCATCCTTCTGAGGTCGGTAAATGAGGACCCAGATTGTTGATATGCTGACTCTGTAAAATCACGTAGAGAGGACTGTAATGAACTATGAAGCAGTATATAAGTCTATTGCTATTGCTATTTCAACTCAGACCATGGCCTATTCACTTGTACTGTACAGACCACAGACTTAAAATATTTATTAGCTAATACTGGGGGGATATATTCTTTCTTAGAGTAGATTCAGAAGTATTCACATGTTCAATTTGGCCTATCGGCTCACAAACACAAACACACACACATACTTTAAGAAAGAATGTCTTTGACCTACTTTATAGACTGTCATGTACTGTTTCTAACAGCTACTAGCTTCAGTGTCATCCTGTAAAGTAGATTCATATAGGACACATTTCAGTAATCTAGTCCTAATTGTTTTAGAGCCCATGGAATCAAAGCTCTCTATTTTGGTCCAATTATAGATATACCTGGAGAAGTAAATTAAGCTATAAGGAATACCATATATTTAATATAAGTAATCTCTTTTTGGCCACTTATAGGCTTGTTGTATGATGATGAAGAAAGCTGTGATGAAATTTATAACTAACAACAAAAGTATTTTTTCTTCTTTAAAACATATAGTTTTATAAACTTCAGTTGATTGTAGAAAGACATAATTTGACAATTGATCATGCCTCAATAATCCCTCAAAATGTAATACTAATGAAGCAGTTGGGGTCTTTTCACAAAATAGACCCTATCCATGCTATTTACAAGGTGGCATTAGGAAAATAGGCCACAAATATATTTTTCTAAATTTTTTTTCAGCCAAGTACTAATCAGGCTAACCCCTGTTTTGCTTCTCAGATGTGCCAAGGTTTCTTAGTGGTTGCTACCTGTTGAGTTATCTAATTTTTACATAACAAATGCAAAACTGCCATTAAATGCTTTTTCAATTCAATTATTGTTGATCCTCAAGCTATTAGATCTATACTGTACTACTATTTGAAACATTTTTAGTATCCATTATTATTAACTTGAAAAATATTGCATATACATAAAATGTTAAATATTTGAGAGGGCATAACATTTCTACACACTTTTCTCTTTCTTTCTTTCTTTCTTTCTTTCTTTCTTTCTTTCTTTCTTTCTTTCTTTCTTTCTTTCTTTCTTTCTTTCTTTCTGGACTCTGTGAGTGTGTGTGTGTGTGCACGTTCATTTTTATGAAGCAATTGGCAAAGTAAAAGCTGATGTTTTCCTTTTTTTTTTTTTGGAAAAAAAGGTTTTCATAACTCTGAAACAGAAGTTTCAGAGTTATGGAAAAAGCCATGCTGGCAGATTTGAGGGGCTTAATTTCCTCATAACAATAGATTTAACAGAAAACACATTTTTTACTGTAACAGAAAACATAAAAGAAGCAAGATGCATTTGGAAACCATGCCCCAAAAGGCAATGTTTGTTTACATGAACATCCAATACCTTTTGCTTGTGTTATAGACCAAACTATCCATTAAAGAAATTTAACTTGCTAAAGAACTGTATAATCTCCCCTTTCGGTATGTGACCCAAAACAGTGCACATTTTGAAATGTGGGAGTTGCTTTGTGAAATTTATGCCATATAATTCTATAGAGCAAATTTGGCACCAAAGGTGCCTGAGGCTGTTATGTGATGTTTAAATAAAGAGAAAAATGTATACATTAGATAATACTGAAATGAATAGAAGCTAGTTCTTAAGAAGATAACTGAAATAAGTGCAGGATGTTAGCACAAATGCCTGTTTGAATTAACTTCGTTATATGCTTGCTTTATATTCTGTGAGACCCACTTGCTATCAAACTAAATGCTGTAGATGGTCTACAATGATGTATCTGTATCCATAACTATTAAGCAACCTATCCCAAGGACAATCTCTGTCCAATTCATCTCAGCCCTTATACTTGACCAAAGAAACATATTTCCATAATTTAGGATCTTTTGTGGAGGGATATGCAGATCTTTTGCGGAGGGAGCAAAGAAATTTCCCTTTGCTCCAAACTTCAAGGAATTCCATTAAAGTATGATTCAATATTTGAAATCATCAGATGGGATGAGTATGCTGAATTTTAATTGCTGTGAAATTTGTTCAAAGCCTTGGACTTGTAAATTGCCTCTACAAAAAAACATAAATTCAAGGAGGGCTTTGAAGATATCTACCCTTCACATCCTGGACATAAATTGTTTCAACTTCTATCCTCAAAACAACACTACAGGGCACTGCACACCAGAACAACTAGACACAAGGACAGTTTTTTTCCCAAATGCCATCCCTCTGCTAAACAACTAATTCCCACAACACTGTCAAATTATTTACTAAGACTATATTACTATTATTCTTCTCATCTTTCCTAGTACCTATCTCTTCCCACTTATGACTATAACCATGTTGCTTGTATCTTTACAAGTTATATTGCTTTATTTGTTTCCTAGTATGTTTTGATTGTTTATTAGTAACCTATGACTATCACTAAGTATTGTATCTTATGATTCTTGATGAATGTATTTTATTTTTTCTTTATGTACACTGAGAGCATACGCACCAAAGACAAATTCCTTGTGTGTCCAGTCACACTTGGCCAATAAAGAATTCTATTCTATTCTAATAGCAAGGAGCAGTGGGTAACAGACATGGGAATGTTCCTTAGAAATGCTGGTTTTTGGAAGGAGAGAGGCCTTTTTGCTTTAAGCCCCAGAATAGAAAGTTAAGCGGTTGCAAACAGCAGCCAGCTAAGCATGTCCAAAGCTACCACAGTTGGAAGAAATACAGTTAAAGCAACATCAAGGCCAGAAAAACCCAGACTGAGCCCAAACCAACATCAGTAAAACAGCAACAGCGGCAGACTTTGAAGATGTCAAGACTTCTATATGCATTAGTACTAATGTGAGGCCAGAAACAGTTTGGGTGCGGCTTAGCAAGAGGTCTGCAACTTGAGAAATGCAATAGGTGAGGTTATCAAAAAGGCCCTGTAGACCATGGGGGAAGCTACCTGGACTACTAAGAGACCTGTCTGGGCAAACTACTCTAGTTGAATTAAATGTACTAGCAGGTGATTACAGAAGAGGTCTAGGGGTAGAGCTATTGCTGTCAACTGTTAACTAGGTTGAACTTCCTGGGAGATTGAGGTTTATGCAAAACAGCCCAGTTGGGGGAAATTCATGGAATTTGTGAGTCCATTTGTTCATGTCTTTTCCATTCACAATATACCAATAGTAGCAAGTCTTAGTATTTATAGAAAGCATAGCCAATGGTCAGTTTTCTGGAATTTATGGTTCAGCCAGTTGAACTGGTATTAGTAGATTCCATTTGTGCAATTTAATATTGGCTTATATGAATGAATAGTTTGAGCTAAAAATAGAAGAGAAGTTTTAAGAGAGGAAGCTCAGTAGACTGAGCTTAAAATACAATACACTTAATGTATAAAGTTAAAGTTAAATTAGGATGTGATTAATCTTATAAAACTAATTGATACAACACAATATATGTCAAATATGTTGATATTAAAGAATGAAATTCATTTAACAATATGAGAGTAGCACGTGTAAAACCAGAACTTATTTTGTGGGTTTTGTTATAGTAACTTTCAGAAGTAATGAGAAGCTATGCTTCATTTAAAAAAAATAAAATCCTCTTTTTAGCAATAAAGTTTGCTAAAATTGCCAAGAAGTGCAGGATAAGTTTGTTCTTTTATTTGTTTATTTATATTTTATTATGTAGTCATTTTAAAGTAATTGAATATATGGTATTTTCTGCTTTCTCATAAAATGTCTTCCGGTGAGGATAAATTTCAAATTCTATTTCTCAAATTATGCTTGAACATTAAATCAGCTGAACATCAGGTAAGCAATATACCTCTGAGTTTCCTCTGGAGAGTAGATAAATCCTGCTTTAATTCATTCTTCTGTAGATGAAATATTTTTAATTGAATTGTTTCATGCTCCATTGATTCTATTTCTAAGAAAGTAATAATTTTCAAGTTAGAAATCTATTAACAATGTAATCTTTATTACAAAACTCTATGGCATGCCCTTTCTAAATATAAAGAAACTAATAAAATTCAGTTCTGCAAGAAATTATATGCAGTATACTTCTGCATTTAATAATCACATATAGAATTATTTCCTGCTATCAGGTATATGTATGTTTTAACTATTGCACAGGATTACATCTTATTCTGTGTATTTTATTGATAGTTATGTTGTCCATTTACATGAGAAAGTATATTAATTTGAAAAATAAGTGACTAATTTGAACCTAAATGTGAACAAAAAAATTAAAATATTTATGATCAACAACAAAACAGTAAGTGTTCAAAAGTTGTTCTGCCAAATAAGAGAAAAATAATAGAAGAAAAATACTTTATACGGTACAATTTGCTTAGTAGCAATGATGCACTGCAGATGCTGTTTTGGTTAATAGTGTGTTGGAGAGCTCACAGCACAGTTTGAATCCTGTGAAATCCTAGTTTAACTACTGCTGATTCTCCCTGGTTCATTTTAAAATTTACATTTTCTCATATGAGCATTTGCAATTACACAGATTTATTTGACTAATTACCTTCATATAAAAAAATGATATGAAAATTAGTGTCTGCTTAAGTTAGTCATTTGATGGATATGTTAGGTTGTACCAAACCGTTGAACACACTACCTGTAAAATTAAAGTTGCCAACTATTGCCTGAATAGTTGCCTCTATTCACTTTGCATTCAGAACGTATTATTTTTAATACAATTTTTATACTTATTTTAGTAACTGTGCTTTTCTTTTGTATTTTTGCTGTATGTGTTTCTAAGCACAATGTTTCTTATCCCAAAGGGCATAATATGGTATCCTATTTATTAGTACTTATTGATCAAAGCAGTATTTAGCATGTAATTTCCATGGCAGATTCCTAAATTTCCTACATTTCATGATATTATTTAAGAAAGCATTTCTCAGTTACAAGTACACTTCCAGTAGCAGCAGGAATGGTTTCGTGGGAAAATCTGTAATTCTCTCCTTATAATTCTAACTTTTTTTTTTAATGTATGTTCAGTGTTGCATTTTTCCACATTCATTATTTAATGGTTACTTTTCAGAGCAGGTAACTGATATATCTTTTCTTTGGGGGGGTACAGAAATGTTTTTGGTGCTTTTGATTTTCTGTTGGAATAATTCTACGATCTAAAATCTTTATCAAGCTGTCAGTCTGTAACACTAACTGCCACAAGAGATTTTTTTTTCCAGCATGGCAGTTCTTAGGCGTGACATATCCTCAATGAACTCGTCGACCATTCTGCTGCTGGATGCTACTGCTGTCATGATGCTTTCCTACCTATAACTGCTGCATTATCCTATGACCAATATTGTGAGTTGCAGCTGCCATCTTGTCATGGTCAATATTTGATGCTCAGAGACAAGGTCATGAAAGAATGTCCATGATCCTATCCTGAAAAATGATCAACTTGACATGAAAAATGGTCAGCTTGACCACTACTTGTGCTAATTACAGCTTATACTGACTCTAGCTCCAGACGTTGAGCTTTAGAATTTTTTTTTTTTTTTAAATACTTGTTACATACAATTAATATTATTTTCATATTCTAGTATTTACTAAGGATGCAGTAAGATACAATAGCAAATGCAAGGTTGGAAGATAAATAACAATAATTTAAATCTAGCCTCCGGTATATCCTACATAAATATAACAGAGTGTTGAAATCCACAGCTAAAGTTCTCTGCAGCAGACAGAAGTTTCACTATAATGTTCTGTTTTTCACTTTAAGCAAATAGTTATATTAAGTAAAAAATTTAAAGCGTGGAAAAAGTATTGGAAAAAGAATTTATTTTGCCAGAGAGTTTTAGTACAAACATTTATATTCTGCAGTAATCTAAGATAAAATGTTTAAAGTGAAGACCTACCTTTTCTCAGACGACTTTCCCTTTCATCTAGTTCACCTATTTCAGTCTGGGCTCTTTTTTTAATTGCAAGTTCCCGATTTAATATTAACCCATATTCATTGTTGAAATTTTTAATTTCCTTCAAAAATGTTTCATCTTCTTCAGCAATTTTTGTCTTTAGATTTTTCTTATTATGTTATAAAATGTAAAAAGTGTAAATGAAAAAAATAACCTTAAATTACTTTTTAAATATACATTTTAATATATAGAAAATAAATATTGGCAGATACTTCAAAACACTATCTATAATACCCACTATACTGATCTTAGAAATGGAATACAAATATAAGAGTAAGCATTATAAGAGCATAATAAAAATATTCATCTTACATTTGTACACTATGGAAATTTCCCATTTGGCTGTGAATATGGGGAAAAAAATCACTTATTTTTGATGCATGGCCTAAACTGCATTTTCTCATAAATAATCTCATCTGATTTCAGTATAATTTATTTCAAAGTACATTTCCTTATGAGAAATATATTTTATGTTTGTTAATATTACAAGAATAATAGCAACCACATTCACTGAAAAATGCCAGCATGGAAATGGTAAGGAATAAGTAGCATTATGGCCTTAATTGAAAACAGAATTGCTTTCTCTTAAAACAATCCACCCTTTCAAGCCCATATCATTTGAATCAAGAAATTTAAATTCCTTAAGAAGAATAACTGAAATTTATTTTGCCATGAGTTCCCTGACAGACCTGCCTACCTACTTATCTATCTACCTGCTTAGCTTTGATAAGCAATACTAGCAACTTATTAGTTAATAATAATAATATGATTGTGTTAAATAATACAATTTTTTATTTTTTATTTGTGGATATAAATTATCATAATTAGTTGTAAAAATCAATTATCTTTAACTTATGGGCCGAGAACCCATTAATTGTTGCCTCATTAGAACCTCAAACCTTTGGGCTAAGTGTAATTCTAAAAAGGTTGGATACTACATATTTAAAATGCTACCATTGGAAACATACATATGCTTCAAGATTAGTATTCTTCTGACTTAGAAGATCAGCTTTCTGTTTCTCTAAACTCTCTTTCCGTTTCTTGAAAAATTCCAAGTTAAAGAGCTTTTCAGATAGCAACTGAGACTATAAAAACAAAAACATACATGTTGTGAAATTGATATTTTTTGTTATGATTTGTTGTTAGGCAGATGTTACATGTATGACAATCTTACAGATTTTAAAAACCAATATAAACACATTTTTTAAAAAATGGTATTATCTCTTAATTCCAACTAACCAAAATAAATCAAGTGTTTTAAAATAGGTAGAGGTCCTGCTTTTAGACAATCTTTCTATTTCAGAAGAATTTGGAGTTGCAGTTCCAAGTTTTGTCTTCCAAACCTCTTGCTGCCAAACTTTGCGTCTGGTTCAGTTTTCCTTACATTTGAGACTGCTTGATTGCAAATGCCTTGGAAATAGCTCACTGTCAAGGAGAAACAGAGCATTCCATCTCCCAACCAGTACTCACCGTTAATGAAGGACTTTGTCTCTTTGGTCATTATAGAAATGTCACATACTGGCCAAGGAGTGATTACATTTATACTGGAACATACTGGAGAGATCAGCTGTTTCCTAAACTACTTACACAATATATTCTTGAGAGCAGCATTTTTGAAAAGAAAGTACTGAACCTTGAAAGGTGAAATACTATAATTCAAAGTTCTAATTACATGCTACCTAGTTTTCACAAGAACATACCAAAAATGTATACTTCCTTGATCAAAAGCAGTTCGGCCACATGAGCTTTTTTTCCCTGTATTTCTCTATATATTTATAATGCCTTGAAATAAAATTTGTAGAGAAATATGGAAATGGAATTTAGAATGGAACTGCAGTCAACCTCATACACACTGCATTGGAAGAGCATATTTTGAATATTCCAAAACTGATAAGTGGTGACAATTATAATGTTGAACTGAATTTATTTCATCCAGCAGAAGTAATGCATATTGGCTTTTCCAGGATTGTGAATGCATGCAACAGACTTTTGAAAAATAAATTGAGCCAAATATATAAGCTAATGTTCATTGACCTTTATGTAATTAATTATGTGAGTTTAAAGTTGTAATTGGTTTAGGAATGCTTTTCTAGTTTTCCTCAGTTGTAATTCATAGAAATTGTTTCTCCACTTTCACCAACCTTCTGTATCTACCATCGTAACCAAAACTGTAAATCAGAATGAATCAATAGCAAATTAGTGAAGTATACATGGAATTATTATTGTCATAAATTATTTTATTAGCAGCAACCAAATGAATGTCATTGCCTGGCAAAAATGGCAATAGAGTTCTTGTAATTTTGCAGAAAGGACAATGGGGTTCCTCTTCTGTGACCTTGATTTACTGCTAAATGAGAAGTCATGAAAAATTCAAGAATGTTCAAGAATATTCAAACACATTCTTTTGATAAACTTTCTGTATATTTATATTATATCTTCCTAACTTGTTATAGTCTTTAGCATTAAATAAAAAAGACCCAATATTTTTAAAAAATAGATATGGCTTGACAGTCAGAAAATTGAAAGAGTAAGATTGATTTTAAATAGCTTAGCAACTGAATGGGCAGTTATAGGTTTTTTATATTTATACTAGCTGATAAACCACATTGCCCAGGTATTTATTTATTTCAATCCTGTATTAGACAGGAAAAGGAATGAATTATATCTTTAGTGTCAAATCAAAGTAATTTTATTTACAGGGTTTTAAAAGTATAAGTACAGTATACAAATTATAAAATAAAATCAGTTTTGCACAATAAAGTAAATGTAAGAAAAAGACACTTGGGCCTGGCCCTGTTACCAGTTGTAAAAGAGAGCGGGCTCAACCACTATGGTAAGAATTAGATACCTAATTGCCCTGGCCAAGAGGCTGGGAAAAATTCTACAGGGAACAGCCATTGAGGTGATTATCTGCATTAACAGGCACCTCCCTTAACAACTTATTCCCTTTACTTGAAGCTGAGGGCCTAGGGGGTTTATTTTTTGTTTGTTTGTTTGTTCATTTTTAAGAACCAACCCCACTTACCAGAGGGAGCCTGCTTGTGGAGTACTATGAAGCCGTTACCATGGCAATTCCACTATGCTGTACAGTAGAAGCCATTTTAAGGCACAATAGGCTGTATCTTAAGAGAACTTGAATCCAAAATGCTCACTATCACTGTCAAAAGTACTGTGATTTGACACTATAGATATAATTCATTCCTTTTCATTTCAGTGGCCCAGGTGTTCCAGAGTTATGCTGAAACACATACACACACACACACACACACGGGTGCTAGGGGTGTCTTACCCCCAAGTATTTTTTTTCCAGATAGTAAGTCATCTGTGTACCAAGTTTGGTTGAAATTCCTCAAGGTGTTCCAGAGTTATGCTGGAACATACATACATATACACACACAGCCATTTATATATATATATATATAGAAGATTACATTTCTGAACTGCCCAGCTCCTTCAAAGAGCAGCTTTAGGTCACAATAAAATCTGTATCAATAAATTTGGGTGTTATGCATGAGTAGTAATAATCTTAAATTCTTGTATTCTAAATGTAGATTAAGAGTTTACAGGTAATCTTGCTGAACAGGAAAACTACATACATATATGCAACTTCATTTTGTCCATTTTTTCAAATGTAAATCTTTCTTAACCTCATTGTTTGAGTTTCTTTTGCTTAATGCAACATCGGATATCTATAGTACCTTTACACATAAACCCTCTTTGGCTATTTGCGTCTGTAGTCATTTTCTGTTTTACTTTCTCACCCTATAAACTGCAATTTGCTTGTGGCTTTCTAAAAAGAGCACGAAAAAAATCTCAGGCAGTCATCAGTACCACTAGAGACAAAAGTTTCTGTGTTGAAAAAGTGTGATCGAGCAATTAAATTATACTGCCATGATTCAATGATGGTAATGTCAGCCATGACCAACAAGGGATTTTACAACGAGTAACGTGAGCCAGGGACTAAATCTGTAAAATTCCAAGAGAACACAAGATCTCTTGTTAGAAATTTATACAAATTTATACAAAGGTCTAATTTTTACTCTAATGGTAAACTTGCATCGGAATTATCTCACTTTTATTTGTAAGCAGGGACTCAATCAAGTCAATGTTCCACCATATAAAAAAAAAAAAAATCTGCAATGAGAGGAGAACTGACACATCAAGAACATGAGATTCACACTAGCCTTTTTCTTCAGATGTAGTATCTTACATAGAGCAGAATATTCTCTTGTCAATTTTCAGGCTAAAGAAATAACACTCAGGCACCAGTTTACTATTTCAATTACTTTCCTACCTTTAAAATCAAAATGTAAAAATGTAAACTCTAGATTGATCAATGTATTTTTTCCATACGAAAGTGGGAGATGAAGACATTAAAAAAAAATATTTCAATTGAATTGTGCTGTAACATGCAAAATATGGTTGAATGTAGTCAAATACTGGAGGGAAAACGAAAAATTGCAGTTGCATTTCACCTGACAGTAATCAATCAGGACATCAGGAAATAGATTGTGGGGTAATAGTGGATAATTCAATGCCACACTGAAAGAGAAACACTCCGAAATTAAGGATCACCAGTAATGAAATGTAAAATTAACAGAATATAATTTATTTAAAAGAAACTTCTGATGCAATCACAATTGGAATACTGTGCATACTTTTGATTACCATGGCTCAAAAAAGTTATTATAAACTTGGAAACTCTAGGAAAGATTATTCCTGGACTCTTCTAACAAATTTGGTATTCTTCTAAAAAAGTCATGGTATTAAAAATTAAGGTGGGTATGGAAAAAGTAGAGGGGAAAAAAATCCTCCCTTTCCGAATAACCCAAGGTCATCCAATGGAGCTGAATTAGTCAATAATCTAAGGCAATCTAAAAATAAATGCTTCTTCACACAGTAGTTTTCTCCCATGAACTATAATAAGGTATAGTGATAGTCAATAATCTGGAGAATTTTAATGTTAATATTTGGAGGTGATCTTAGGGTTACAAGGGAAGCAAGAAAGACACTTGATGGAGGAGCAAGTGTACAGCAAGGTATGAACTATGATAAAATGTACGTTGCTGCATAATTTTGAAGAGTCAAATGGAAAGAAATGAATCAGGAATTACAAGTGAGGTACATGAATAAATATATGACCTAATGTGATCGAATAGAACCTTCCTTTGAGGCACTGAAAGAAGCAAAAACAGAGAAGAAGGTTTCAATTAAGATATTCAATATTGACTTGATTACATCTTTAACTCAGTTTAAAAATGTGAACTCATTCAGCTTGCTGAAATATACTCAACTGCAGACTGGACACACTACCTTATTTTCTGCTCACCTCTCTTTCTCTTGAATTTGGAGGGGCAGGTTGCACCCCTTCAACCTCCTTCTACATACCATACAACTATCAGTTGAGGAATACTAGCTGACATCCAGTTCCAAATCCCATGTATGTGATCAATAAAGATTATTTAAGAATGTAATGTAAATATCTTATATCAAAACAGCTTTTGGCAGCTTTTCAATGCAACAAAAGTAGCAGTATATCACTGGGCACATTTGTATTTACTTTATATATTTGTATTTATTTTCATCCCATATAAAATTATTTTATACAAATAATTCAAGGCGGTGAACATATCCAACACTTCCTCATATTTTCCCTGTGAAATAGGTTGGGCTGAGAGGAAATGACTGGCTCAAAGTAACCCAGCTGGCTTTCCTGGCTGAGGCAGCACTTGAACCCACAGTCTCCTGCTTTCCAGCCTGGAGCCTTAAGCCAAACTGGTTTTCAGCTGTTTCTTTTCTATGTAGAAATTGATTTGATTCTAAAGCAGCTAAGAAAATCCTGTTGGGATCAAGGTATTTGACAGCAGCCCACAAGGTATTTAGTCCAAAGAACAAGCTATCATGTCCTCCTACTGAATGTGTCTCCTCCCACTCTTCAATTCTTCAGTTCTTCAATTCTAGAGAAGCAGTTGTCGGCTGCTTTTTATGAGAAGATCTTCCTGGACAAATTTTATGTGTCCATAGCTGCTTTTGCCAAAATAACAGATATAGTATTCTGTTATCTTTCTGTGATGTTCAATGGGGTTGAGTTTGAGTTAAAACATCGCAACACTGCTTTTGTGAGACTGATAAGCTTGATCCCCCAGTGCCACATACGCATATTTTCCTGTTTATATAGGCACACAAACAACATACACACAAAGTTACATTGAATGTACGCAGCCAAAGTTAAAACATCATAATGCACATTGATATAGCTATTTTTTTTTAAAAAAAGCAGTTTTTTAAAAAAATCAAATTATCTATCCATGCAGGTTTTTAAAGTCGACAACCTGCACTTGGAAATCTAATGGGAACCAGTACAGCTCATTATGTAAGCATACCACAACATACCCAAAACTGCGTGGGCTGCTGTTTTCTGGACCAGTTACATCCTCTTTTGCTTTTCAAGGGTAGTTCCATATAGAGTGCATAATAGCCCAGTTGAAAAGTAAATAAGTGTAAGTGACTGTGAACAAGGACTCCCAATCAAGGACCAGCCACAACTGGCATACAAATGAATTTATGCGAAAGCCCTCTTGGACTTGGCTGCAACTTGCTTAACCTTTCTTCATTTCTCAAAGTAATAAGGATTAATTTACGTTTTACTGTAAATACACTTAAATTATCAAGCATTGTACTGAGAATGTTTTAAAGCTGAAATAAGGAATTAAAATCAAGCCAGCACTTCTGATTGATTAACCAATAAGCAAAGGTTGTGAGTGCTCACTGAGACACCTTTTAATATAGTAAAACTTGATACATACTCATATATATATTTTCAGTGGCCCAAAAGCAAAAGTGGGTTTACAACAGGAGTAAGAAATATACTTCTTTGAAGACTGTGCCAGAATTTTCCACATCATTCTTAACCAAGCATCTTTCCAATGTTTATGGGTATACAGCTCTGCGGAATAAACCCAAGCTACAGCAAAATAAATCTACCAGTGACTCATATTATCCATACTCTTTCCAAATCTCATTTCTTACAAGTGCTCAGAAAAAGCCAGTTTTCCATTCAATATATTTCCAAACATTTTATTGAAGGCCGATTGATGGAGCTTAGTTTTTATGAGAAACCTGACAGCTGATTTGACATTTTACAGCTATGTTTCTCAACTTTGGCTAGTTTAAGATGGCTGGACTCCAACTTCTACAATTCCCCAACCAGGGGTTGAAGTCCATGTATCTTAAGCTTGCCATGGTTGAGAAACACTGCTCTAGTGAAACTAAAATATTCTAATCAACATTTACTCCCATTAATACAGTATAGTTTCCAAAATTTTACAAAACCTATTTTATTATTGGCTTATACAGTGGCTGAAGACTCTGTCATCCCTTACACCTGATGCGAGGGCAGTATTTTTTTAATGTATATATCAAGACATTAAAACACACAACTGAGTCAATAAAATTGGAAAACCTTTCTCATACTCATATTTCTTGTCAAACCTGCAATACCACTTACAAGGCATGTCTGATTTATCATTACAACATTAATTTATTCTGATTCCTCTATAAACAATTCCCACAATACATATTTATTAAAAGGGAACACACTATTAATGAGCATGGAGGAGGAAACAATTCTTTAAGATTAAAATCAAGGCTTGTTCAGATCCTCAATTTGGCATTTTGCCAAGGGCGTGGAATCTTTTTGTAGCCAATAAGGTTACTTTTTAATCCCATATCATTATTGAAAGCTACAGAGACAATGGAAGCAATAAGATGATATCAATAGAAAGAGCAAGATGAGAATTTTCAGGTCATGTTTCTTGTTTTCTGAGATTCTGATCTTTTTCATTCATTGATAATTGGTGGGTTAAGCAAACTGGATTCTTACCACATCAATTTATTTTTCTCATCATAAATTAGTTGTAATAGCATTACTGCTAATATATAGCTTTTCATCAAATGTCCCTGGTACAGTTTTGAGGATTTGAGGGATTGCAAAAAAATATGTTACATGATCCTGGATTATACTAATAAATCCTCAAGAGGCCCAATTTCAAACGCTGCTCCTTACTTCATGAACAAACACATTTGCTTTCTGGTTTATACAAAACAAAATGAAAAAACACTTAAGTGTAAGTTAGTATCAAGTCCTTGTTTAAGCTCCTCATCTGTGGTCAAATTCAAACTACACTCTACTTGCTAGGAATAAACAATAAGTTGTAGCTAATAGCAAAAGTGAATTGAAAAGTAGATTCAGAAAATGTCATGTGAATCATAGGTTTCCTGGTGGTTTAATAAAAAAAAACCATTAGATTTCAGTTTGAAGTTACATCAGAATAGGCCCCAAGAGAACATTACTGTATTTTTTTTTCTCACATGCATCACAAAGCTTTATACATAAATGAAATATTTCTGTTAATGAATACATATTCCTTAATTTTCCAGCAATTTAAGTTTTCTTTAATGATTCAGTGGTATGTGTTTATTCACAGACACATAATATTTAGAGTAGCTAACCAACCAAATACTACAAACAAAACTGGAGAAAAACATTGTGAGAGGATTTTAACATAACAGACGTCCAAGGTTTATTTAACCTTGAGAAATCCTTTTAGTCCAGCTGTGATAACAGGTTCCAGTGAGAAGAAAAAATATCGAGACATTATTTATTCATTTTAAGATTCTAAGTCAGAGTGTATTTTACAAAATCAGAAGGATCAATCTTACGCTTTTAACCAGAACAGCTTCTTTCTTTCAACCTTATTTTTCCCATCCCTTTTATTTTAGCCTATGGCGGGGGGGGGGGGGGGGGAGTT
>JANHFL010008717.1:254999-284866 GCA_032468155.1 Oxyrhabdium leporinum
TCTATCTATCTATCTATCTATCTATCTATCTATCTATCTATCTATCTATCTATCTATCTATCTATCTATCTATCTGGTATCTATCTATCTTCCACATACAAAACAGCAGTGTGTGTGTTTTCTTGATGTGATTATTAAACAGGAAAAACAATGAAAGCTGGGGATCTTCATTTGAAGAATACACTACTGAATATTCCAATACTAACAATGGAAACAATACATTTATTTTTCGTGACTAATTACAAATTACTTCTAAATCCTAGTTTCGGTAATGAAACATCTGCAAGAAAACAATCAAGCTCAGAGAGCACTAAGGATCCCTCATTTAAGCCCTAAGTTACAAATATTATCCTGTATTGATAAATTATTTCTTCCATAAACAAATGCTAGTGTCACAGAAATAAGTATTGCACAACCCACAATCTCTACTGTAATAAGCTATCTAATAAGGTCA
This sequence comes from Oxyrhabdium leporinum, assembly GCA_032468155.1. Lineage (NCBI taxonomy): Eukaryota > Metazoa > Chordata > Lepidosauria > Squamata > Cyclocoridae > Oxyrhabdium > Oxyrhabdium leporinum. The sequence continues at coordinate 255,454 of JANHFL010008717.1, forward strand.
CTTAGTTTTTTTCTACCTCATGTTTTAGAGTTTTCCCCCATGCTCCTACTCTCAATTATCCCTCCTTCAAATTATATCTGCAGTTCAGCGTCTTGAAGTTTCAAAAGGCTCTTAAAAATGCCTCTTTGCAGGAACCTTACGAAGTTGGAAAAAGTTTCTTATTTATTCTAATGGTTGTTGTAATATTAGGAAATATTTGTACTATTACATAAGAAATTATTTTCCATTGATTGCATCATTTTATGATCATATGCATTTATACTGTGTATAATTTTTATTTACCTATGCTAGTGCAGTTACTTATGCTACGTACCTATCACATGCGCATACTAAATGAAAGTACTAAACAAAGCTAAGGAATTCATGAATGGTACATGCAATTTGTCTGGCAGTGACTGGTTGAATTGCCAATATCATGGGAATGGGAGGATTGAGTAGGGAGATGTCCCTGCACAAATGAAGGAAAGCAAGAAAATAGGCTGGACTTAGACTATTGAGGAAGAGTGTGTGTGTGAGTGTGTGTGTGTGTGTGTGTGTGTGTGTGTGTGTGTGTGTGTGTGTGTATCAGATAATGAGGAAAGTAGAGAAGAAAACAACAAAACAAAAAAAATTGCAACAAAACTTTGGAATGCATTAAGAGTTCTTGGCAGCAATGTTTTAGATCAGGTTTCTTGCAAGCCAATTATGTTCTCCTCCAAGATAATATTGTATACTTTATGCAGCCAGGAGTTCAAGCAGGTAATTCCAAATCTAGTTTTCATGCCTTTTTCCCCTCAAGTAACACTTCACTGAGTTTGTTGATTTAGAATATTTATTTTGCAGTTCACAAAAAAAGATGAGTCTTCCAAACACAGAGGTTCTTTCCATTTTGTTTCTCAGTACCTCTTTTGCTTCTATTTTTGTCTGGTTTCTCCATAGGAGGGAATAGTGCTACAGAGTAAAATCAGACAAAAATCAAATAAAGCAGCATTATCACCACTGCCACATTTTCAACAGCAGGAAAGTTTTTGTGTTATAACTATGACCAAAATTAATTTCTGCCATCACCGATCTCAAATATTCTGTCACAAAATTCTGTTCCATAGATTACTGACTTACTTCTAGAACAAGTTATTAAATGCCTGCAATGGCATGATTAAAAAACAACACTCAAGTTTATCATACAGGTTATCAATCTCATTGATTTTCTTTGAGTTGCATATATTTCTTCTGAACAACACAAGCATCCTTCCTTATGCAAATCAGAAACAGTGTTTTTGCTGCTCCTAAGCGAAGTCTTACACTTCTGTGACATTCAAAGCTTTGAACAATTAACCCAACTTCACATCCACAGCTTCGCGCATCTGAGTATACATCAGCTAGCAAGACACAAATGTATGGAGAGCATACATGGGGAGCAGACTGATTTATTTTATTTTCCTGGAAGTGCAGGATCTACCTTTTTCAGATCAACCAAATGTTGATCCATTGGTTGCAACAGGAATTGATCTACCAGTTTGACACCCTGACCAGTTTGACACCCTGAGAGAGAGTGACTGGCCCAAAGTCACCTATCTGGCTTTCAGGTCTAAGAAAACCTAGAATTCAGAGTCTGCTGGTTTCTAGCCTGCTGCCTTCACCACTAGATCAAAGTGCATGTTTGCGTAAATAACTAAAGTATGCCCTAAAATCAAAATTTAACCTTTTAAACTGTAACCATGTATGTCTGCATAGCACAAAATAATCCTCTTTTTTAATATAAGAGAAGAATAGGAACAAACAGATGGGATTTGAACCTATATAGAGAATCAGCATTTTAAGTATTTGCATAAATAAATCTTAGACACTTTTTTGAGAATTTATAAAGCTAGTCCAATAATTTATAAAGATTTAAATTGATAAAAATTATAAAACTAGTCCAGTTTATATAAGAGTAAGTAAGCATTTAAGCTATTACTATGCTCTGTGGAATAATCATCATTAAACTAAAAAGTTGTTATTTCTGAGCACATTTGATCATAGGATTGCACTGTTGGATTCCATTTTTATCTATATAGCACTATTAATCTGGCACTTTAACATACACTTTAATTTCAATAGCCATAGGACTAGTATTATAAAGAACTACTCAGTAAACTCCGTAGATAATAACATACACTAATTGATATTTTGTTAGATATTATTCCATTATAGATCATCCAAGTACTTTAACCAGACAGCCAAAAATAGTCCATTAAGAAAGATATCATCATTGCTTACTCCCAGATGTTTATGTTTAAATTGGCTAAAGCCTGAATTAACAATAGATTTCCATCACTAAGAGCAAGATTGTTTTAATCATTTTAAGAATAACTTTTTAAGAAGAATGGGATACTGCTGTATCTTCTCACAGATCACAAAACCAAATACACAGAATGGAGATGAAATAAATAAGAATGGCAAATGGGGAGTTTTAGTAATCTCTGCATATTCCAGCCTCCATTTATGTGTTCATGGGTATAAATCTAGGTTTCAAAACACAGGTCTGCTTATCTTAATTTAATCTCATTTGCTGTAGAAGAAGGACAAAAGAATTCCAACGGGGGGCAGGGGGAGGGACACAAATAACTTGTAAAAATGTATAGAAAAGTTAGAAATAAGTTAGAAATGTATTCTGTTTCCAGAAGATGTTATGAGTTAATAAGGTACACGTAATATCTGACAGTATGCTAATACCATATAACAATCAATAGGATACAACAGAAATCCAATAAATACAAACACAGTGACATCCATAGTAGTACTTCAACCTTTAAAAGTGGTCAAATTTAATTCAAAGAAGTGACTTTCAAAGAATGAGGGAAGTCTCATCAGAAAGGCTTTAAGGTTCCAATTTCTTTATCCTTTTTAGTTCCCAATGACCCTCTAAGAGGTCATGACCCCAACATTTGGGAAGTAATGAATGATTCTTTTCATATCCTTTAAAACCTATTTTGAAAACCCATACAAAATCTGGAAGATAATGCTAGTTACAAAAACCTGGTCAGTTTGACAATGAGTAACATATGTTTTTAGCCATTATTTTGTGAATATGGGTCTCCAAGCAATACTCAGTTAACATCTGCTAGTAGCTTTCTTTCACCCTGGCACTAGACAGATGCTTGAAGGTTGATAACTTGCCTGGAGGTGTTTATCATTTTTAAATAAAAAGCTAAACAACTCCTGTGTGTAAAAATAAAACAAAATCTAAGAATTACACAGATGAATCCACTCAACACTGACTTCTAACACTGTGTTCACATTTTAACATTTCAGATATAATAAGGTAAGATTAATTCTTGCTAAACTGAACGCCATGCAATTCTTGTCATGTTTTATATACCCTAGGAATTTCTACTGCTCCAAGAAGCTGAGTGTGTTATTCACAGCTCTGTTTTCTCCCATCCTTTTTGTATTCAAAAGAGGCCTAAACTTTGTACCTGTATTCCTTAGTTGCTTTATTAATGCAATGTTAATATTGAATGGTTGATATATTTATGAAATATGTTAATAGTTAAATGGACTGATAATTCTATTATATCACAATCCTTAACAATGTATATATTGCACATTTTATTATTTTTATTATTGTTTTACTGTTTTTATATGTGCTATAAACTATTTTGGATACAACGTCTTGTATCCAAAATAAACCCCAGACATGGTGAAGTAATTTGCAGGCCAGAAGAATGAATGTGTTAAATTAAAATTTAGCAACTGAAAAACTTTTCCTCCTTTGGAAAAATAACCATCTTAGTAAAGACCCAGTTTAAAGTTCGATCTGAAAGTTTGAGATGAGTTTCAAATCTTATAGCCAGTTCTAAGGGAGCACTTTTGTTTATTGTGATGCACCTATTTTCAGCCATGGCTTCTTGTTGGTTCTTCCTATACTCATGCAGACACCCAAGCAAACTGGACTAATTTGGTGCTAAACTTTGCTGATAATGATCTGTAAACAGAATATTGTTTAGGTTCTCTTAGAACCCAATGTCCATAGGAAAGGAGAGGCTATAAGTCAGGTGGCCTTAGTATTAGTTGCTATGCAGCCATTTTAAACCTAGAAAGGAGAATCCTGGGGGTGATGTTTGGCAGCTAAAATGAGTTGAAGAGGATTTAGCAGTTCACTATTAAGTTTGGGTAGTTGGTTTTAGTAAAACCCAATATGGGCTGGTAAGCCTGAGTTGGATTAGTTCATAGGCAAGTGGAAACCCTATTACATTCAACACTCCACAGAATTTGTGATCTGTACCAAATCAGCTTTCAGTAAATAAGGACTCAAAAGTCTGGTCAGCAACTGGCTTTCTCAATGAACAATCCTGAACAAATAGTGTGGAATGCTCAGGCAAATTTTCAGCCCCAAATCCTTTCTAAGTGGTTTTCCCTTATCCTTGAACTGGCAATCTGAAAGGGGAGCATAAACTACAGAAGCGGATTTAAACAGAAAAGCAAAAAGAGAGGTGAACCACAAACATTAGTTTGAAGGTGACTGCCCACACATTTCAACAAAGTAGCTTCAAATTCTCCTACTTCAAAAGAGTTCAAGGCCTCCTGGCTGTCTATTGCTGCCATCTGCTTTAAAGATTCATCTAAAATGAATTCTTGAGGCACGCAGGCTGGATTCTCGAGACCCTATGATAGTCATAAACTTCCATTACTTCTTGCTTGTCACCTCCCACATACTCCCAAAGAGAATGAGAAAGCAAAGTGTAATCCCTGTAAACAGGAATATATTTGAAGTTAACCACATCATTCAGGTTCTGCTGAAGTATTTTTAAATTAAGTTCCCAAGGAGAGGAGGAAAAAACCTCTTTCAAAAATCAGAAAAAGAAATGGGACTTGGGCAGGGATAGAAGATGGAGAAGATATTTACAGGTGCTTATTATTTAAAGCAAACGATACTGGATCATGTTCTGTTTTCTAGCCCAATGCCATTCCATGAATGCTTTCTTTGTTAAGCAAATTCAGGGAAGATTTTTGAATGCCAAGGCCCATGATACTTACCATCTGTGGTTTTGACTGGGAAATGCACACATTTTACATTTTTTAGATATTAAATCTCAGCTGTTTCTATTTAGAGCATTGGGAACTGAAGTCAGGCAGCATGACCCCTTTCCCCCACAGCCAAGCTCTCGTCCACTAGTGCTCTAATTAAACATTCTTTTGTTTGATGTTATAGAGGCTAATCAGCTTGCGGTCATCCACTGGACCCCCCATTCAAACTGTTGCTCATGTTTTCATTACACTTCTGTTTTTCTTTGTGTTCGGTCTTGTTAGAGTTAAAGGAAAAAGTTATTTTTATCCCCTTCTGTTAGTGTAAAAAGTAACAAAAATGGAATTATATCATGTGATTCTTTTGTGTGTAGGATGTTTAATCTTTTAAAAAGGAAAACCCTTTTAACATTATTCACAGAAACAATCATAATCAGCCAAGAAAAAAAATGCTATTCTTTTGTGACTCTATGCATGTTTCAGGAAAAGAAAGATTATATTTTCAGGGTAATATTATCAGACACAGAACAATGGTCTTAAGTTCCATGCAAGGTTTTGATTGCATGTTAGGAAAAACTTCCAAATGGTTAGAATAGTTTGACAGTGGAACGAATTATGAAGAAGAGAAGTCTGCTCCCATTCATTGGAAGTGTTTCAGTGGAGGCTAATCAGCCATCTGTTAGAGATGGTTAAACTTGGATTCCTATACTGATGCAATGATCCTTTCCAATTCTATAATTTTACATTGTACGATAAGCTATAAAATCTTACTATCACTCTGACTGCCATTTACAGTGAAAGTGATTAAATTTCACTTCTTTTTCTCTGAATAAGCATACACTCTTAAAAGTATAATAAGCACATTTAGTCATTTTAAAAGACAGATGACATTTCCAGCATAGTGACTGACATACATTGAGATGATTCAGGAGGTGTTGGTCATTTCTCTGCACTGGGTGTGGTAACAGCTGAAGAGAGAGAAGGAAATCTAGAAAGATTATACAAACATAGAAGACTTTCCTAAAACCTCTCAGGGTTTCTTGATGCCTTTCTATTTTGTAAAGAATAATAACAGTTACCTTATGGGAATTATTGTAAGTAAGATATAACTGCTCCCAAAACTGCCCTATGGACTGAAAAAACTATAAAGAGTTCATAACAACTCATTCACTTACCAGGATATGGATAGTACAAACAAAACATATTTGGAAGCAATGCATTTACCTGCCCATAATCAGTCCTGAATACAACAACTCCTTCTGCACAGGAAAGTACAGTGCTTGGATAATGTTGGCCATTTTCTCGCAACCAAACTCGTACTCCCTAAAATGAGGGAAAAAACAAAACCAGCATTGATCAACAATGAATTTTAAAAGTATAATCTTAGTAATTTATCATATCTCTCACACCCAATAGACATATGCAGATCCCACTTAATAAACAGCAAAACAGGTACAAAATCCCATCCAAGAGTACACGTTCCTGTTTCTATTAATAACCCTAACAGATTTTTACCTTTAAAAAAAACACCAGAAAACCACAAACACATGTGATTCCAATTCCCTGAGTCACACAGATGAGTTACAGTTACATAAAATTACCGGTACACATAATGTTAATATTTATGGTACAGCATATGGGATCTTTTGAAACTCAGATCTTCATAAGAACTATGTCCTACTTCATCAAGGTTATTTTACAGAAAAAAGGGAATCTTTAGCTTTTCCATCCTATTAAGCATTTGGTTCACCACTTTTTGTTTCTGTTCATCACTAAGTTGTGTCTTTGTGGCCACGTGGACCATAACATGCCAGCCCCCTGTCCTCCATTGTCTCCCATTGTCTCCCCAACTCATGCCCACTGCATCACATTATTTAACTATCTCATCCTCTGCCACCCCTTTCTTCTTTTGCCTTCAATCTTTCTCAACATCAGGGTTTTTTTTTCAGTGAGTCCTCTCTTCTCCTTTGGTGGCCAAAGTATTTGAGCTTCAGCTTCTGTTGGTTCACTGCTACCCACTTCATAAATAAATTTAGGTGGGTGAAGTGATTAAAGTAATATATCAAGGTGGTAAGCGTTAGATCATAATTTTTAACTGATTTGTCTTGAAATGAGATTACACTGAAAGAAAGAAAAAGTAAAAGGGGTAAAAAAGAACAAGAAGGCCATAAGTTGAATTATTTGTATGCTTTATCAGTGGATGCTTAGAATTGGAAAACTAAGAAATTATAATTATGCCTAGGAAAGATTACTGAAAAGTCATAAATACATGTTTTTATTCTTACAGTTACACACAACTTCTACAGGAATATATTGTTAAAAGTGATTTTCTTTTCTCTACGGTACAAAGATAATTCTTCCCATATAGTTTTCAACTAGCAGCTTGAGTATTAATTTAAAGCCATTCATTTCAAAGTCCATTGTCTTAAACAGTTTTAATCAAAACTGCCCTTGGGCCTGCTATAGATGACATACAAGTTCCAGCCTGTTAAGTAAAAGTTGGTTTTATACTTTGCTGTAACCTCTACCTGAATAGGGTTATCATTCTGATGTAAACTGTAAAACTTGTGAACCTGAAATCATCCTGGATCTTCATCTTCTGAACAAAGCTGACTCTATGCTAACTCTCAACAAATACTATACTTAGAATACTATATATATATATATCTTATTTCCAAAACTGGATTATGTTTGGTTTTTATTATGATGTTTATATCCTAAATTTCCCAAAATAATTTCCTTATAGGATATATAATTCAGTATATCCAGGCAGTACTGAAGGTTCAGGAATAAATAAAACCAAAATATCAACTAAAAAATAAAATAAAGAGATAAAACTGGGAAATTTATTATGATAATAGTCAACCAAAGTGAAAGATTTGTTAGGATTTAATGTAAGGTTATTATTTTTAGCTTATCTCCAAATCAGTAATTGCAAAAGGCCTTCTGTAGTCCTAAGAAAAGTGCACCCCCACCCCTCAAGGATAACAAGGAAGAAACCAGCACTTTGCAGATGTTCATTTTCTAGTTGATTTTTGAGGAGAGGGTACAATCCCTAAGAGTCAGTATTCCTTTAACTAATGAGGATACCAGAATATCTTTGCAACGTAGCTTGTTAAGTATAAAGTTCTATGAAATCATTACATCCAACATGTTTCCTAATTGACTAAGATCAGTTTTGCTTCAGAAATATTCAAGAGGAAAAATATACTGTAGCTCAAACACATAGCTCAGGTAAGTAACTGAATATAATGATAGCCACTCAGGTTATAGAATAGCTTATTTGATTTGAAATATGAATGTGAAACAATCCCACTCTTCCTAAGTCATTAAAAACTAACATGAATGGACATAATTAGTCTGATAATAAAATGCAATTCCCACACCACAGTTTAATGGCAATGCTGTAAGCAGATTTCTTCATGCAGAAATTAATTACTATTATACTTCAGGAATCTGTAAATTAGTTTGATTTCAGATCAAAGTCAAATATTGGAGAACAAGGAATGAGTACCTGTAGATCCTTCTTTATTATTTTAAAAGATCTAGTCCACAGAAAACAGATCGAGAATAATATCTGCAATATGTAATACAGAAAGCCAAGATGAATCAATATTTATTGATAATAGCCATACACAGACTCCAAAAGTTTAAACACATTAGGGTCTGTGAAGGGACTGACAAAAAAGTGGAGGGGGAGAAAGAAGATACTTTATCTGATTGTATTTATTTTATTTATGAATCAAATTTATAAAGCCACCCTAGACAACTTTATGTCCATGTTATCTTCCCCAAACCAGTACCAATAATGATTGAAACTAAGAGTTCTATGCAGTCAGATCTTCCCAAGAGTTGCAAAAGAATAGTCAGGCCAGGAAAAACACTAAAATTCTTGGAGTGCACATCAGTCTAGATTCTCTGGTGTTGTGATTTGGTAGAAATTATGGACAGATCTGGATGGATCATAAGTAGGTTGTTTGGGATGAGAGAAAGTGCTCCATGTATATTTGGGCTGTGCAATAAGAAAAAGAATGTATGCATATATAGGAAATGTGTGAATGCGTGGGATATTACAGTCATATGTATATATGCAAAGAAGTATGGGAGCAGGAAGGAAACATGTATGTGGAGAGGGAGGATGGAAAAAGGAAATATCACTCCTCATTGCAAGTCTTCCATAAATTTCAACATACATCATATCTTTCATAACAGAAGAACTCGACTATAATAGAAATCATGTTATTATAAATGAGTGCAATCATTATCTGCAAGCATTCTTGTTGCCAACACATTTTCTGTTGCTTCGTACAGCCCATCAGGCCTAGCACACAGAGATGACAGACACTGATCGTGTTTACTTATAGACCGGGCTTATTGTTCTACCTATCAACGCGCTCTCTGTGAGTTCAAACAGCTTCAACTGCTGACAGGGCAATACGGAAGACGGCAGTAGCTACAGAGATAAAGCCAACTGACACTTGCAGCTGCCTGTCAAAGTCCAGCTAATTCAGTTATCAGAAGACAGCTGCTCTTTGTCAACCAAGCGCTTTTAAAAAAGAACAATAATGCTTGTTGCCTGGAGATGAAAAGCAACATGGCTTAAGCAAGTCAGAAACACAGGCACCTGAACTACAGCTGGTTCTTGCTCTAAGGTGCATTCAGGAAAGCACACGCATCTTTCCCATCCATTTAGGATTATCCTTTCATTCACCATCCAAAAACATTTCCTGATTTGAAAGATCCCATGGGAGAACATAATACATTCAGAACACATTTCTGTTCTACCCTTCCTCAGAAATCTGTGGAAAACTTGTCAGGAATGGGGGGGGGGGGGAGAGAGAAAGCAAAAGAACGAACAGCAACTGATAGTCTAGCATTGCTTCCCTAATCTTTAGTGTGAGAGAGAAGATGCCTCTTTGGACCACAGCCATTGCATCCTATGTAATCAGTCAACCGCCTAATCATCTGCAATGAGTAAGAATCTCCTTTAACCAGTCAAGCGAGGAATTGATTTCAAAAAATAAAACTAAACTCTGATTCCCCCCACCTTTCTTTTGGAATGTCAATATGTAAGGTTGGTGGGTTGAGAAAAAAGTCACACAGAGGGCTTCTGTGACTGAGGCTGGAATTGGACCCAGGTCTCCCTGCCAGCCAAAACCTAAATTATACCACTCATTTATTTCTGAAGAAGTCTGTAAGTTCTAACAGCTGATCAGCTGCTTTAAAGAGTCTTTGAATAATGTGGCTGTATGTTAGGTTCGGGCTAGAAGGTAGAAATGTTTGTTTTCTTTGTGAAACACATGGTCTGACAGGAGGGGTTTAATATCCGAGGCTGATTCACTTTTTAAATGAATTAGCTGGTACACTGAGTCATATTCCTCAGTTAACAACTCAGTCCCAGAAAGCACATTTTAGAAACAGAAAGACAATTCTGCAACCAGGACAAGCAAGAAGAGGCTTGCAAAGAAAGAGAAGGAGAGTAGGCCACAGACGTGTCCTCTCCAGAGACTGTTAAGGTGAGTTCAGTGACTGTGATATACAGATAGGTCCCAAACTTTATAAAACTACAATAAAGAGGCTATCTTTTTTGGTCAAATGATTCCCAATAAAGAAAAATATTATAACAATAACTAGTGAAAGAAGCAGCTAGGAAGAGAGGATTTGCAGTGTCAAGAGTAGGATTACCCGCCTCTTGGGAGTAGCAGGTAGGTTACTGTGGGTTAGTGCTTGGTGGAATAAGCTTTTGGCCATCAGAAAAACAAGTATGCTGGGTTTATTCCTTGGATTATGAACCCGCATCATTTTGTACGTGGGATATTTGAAAAATGGAAAGTTGGATTATCCCACAGAATCACTATAAATAGCAATACTGGACACAAAGGTAAATTAAATCTAGGAATATGTTGTTGTTCACCTGATCAAAACACTGAATGTAATCCTGGGATGGTTGAAAAGGAAATCAACCTAGAATTCATCCTAGAAATGACACTGACCAGGTATGTGTTGTGGAAACACTGATTGTAATGCTATTAGATTTTGCACATAAGAACATGGCAAACTGCCAGGATTGTCCAATACAGATGAAGAAGTTCATGTATACAGCAAAAATCATTAAGGGAAACATTTAGAACTCTAAATATATTTGAAGCAGAAAACTGGCTAGGGAAGTGCTGGCCATTAAGATGAAAAGAGGAATGAAAAAAAAATGCTTGGCTATAAAGACTGCATATTGCTAAAATTACAGATTTTACAGAAAATTACAGAAAAGATGGAAGGAATAGAGACTGTAGAAAAACGGAATGGTGTTTTTTTTTTGGTGTGGAATTATCTGATCCTATACTGACTTTTCCAGGAAAGGAATCAGAACAATCAAACTAAACAGAAAAAAGAAAATACTTCATGGTATCTGAGATGCTATATATAGTACTAACAAATCATGGCATTAATGTTTTAATGGCATCAACCCAAGAATTTTTAAGATACTCAGATGTAAAATTGCTAACTTCCTACCAAAGAAGTAGAAAATAACCAAGATGACATCTGCTTTTACAAAGAGATCGAAGGATATTCAGAAAATTATAGCCCAATCAGTTCAACATTTGTTTGGGACAAATTGATAAGAGATTGTCAAAAATAACATATAAAGCACATAAGGAAACAGTCTTGATGAAATAAAATCAGCATAGCTTTTACAGTATAAATCCTGCTTCACTAGTCACCTGACTTCTACTGTTATTTTGAGAATGCCAGTAGGCATGAGAATGGAAATGAACCTATTTAGTGTATACTTGGATTTTTCAAAAGAGCTGAGAAAATTTCTCATCAAAGGTTCCTTAGAGAAAATAGTGATCGTGGGCTAAAGCAATCTGCCTTTTTATCAGTTATAACATCTTTCTGAAAGGCGTTTGGTGGAGCTGAAAAGTATTGAAGAACAGCTGAGACCTGGCAGCAATGATTAAAGAAGGACGGCTTGTTGTGACAGCATCTCAATAGCAATTTGAAGATGCTCGAAGGAAAAAGAAAAAAGGAAAGGAAAGGAAAAACAATTGGATAAAAAGAGAAGACCAAAAGGTACAAAGTCCATAAAAAGTAAAGAAGACTCAAAAAAGTTCTAAGGAGAACAAGAATGACATGGAAGGAAGAGTACTGATGGAGAACTGAGGATGAGAAAGGAGGAGTGAGAATATTTGAAAGGTCTCACAGAGGTCATTGGGAGAAAAGTAAAGGCAGGAGACAAGCAGCTGCCGTTTTAACAGCCAACTTCAAACCCAGATGCTTGAACAAGGAAGTTGGAAGCAAACAAGAACAAGTGACTCTGAAGAAAGAAGTATGAGGAGAGATAAGAGATAGTCAAAACAACTAAAGCAATAATAGGTCTAGGAGCTGATTTGTAAAAGAGCCAAGAAAGTGTGAACAGACTAATAACCATGCAGGACTAAGAACAAAGTGAAGTGAACAAGTTAACATTATAGCAGCAGAGAAAGATATTTAATGTAGAAAAACCTTTCATGGTTAAAAATGAAGTATAATGAAAATAAATCAAGTTAAAATTATATAGAAAAGAGCAAACATGCACATATAAAAGAGATTTTCTCACAAAACCTGATCTCTGTCTGTCATCACCCCTTCTTAAAAAGATCCATGACACCAGGTTTTGCAGATAATAACCAAGCTATTTAGGGTGATGAAAACTAAAATTGGTTATGAAGAGCTCTTTAAACAAAGCAAATGGCCACTCCAACAGCAAACATGATGTAATTTAAGTATCCTTGGCATTTTAAAAATACAAAAAAAAAAATCCCACCAAAAAACCAACAACCTTCCCCACAACTTCACATATACGTAAGGTCTGAGCTGAGTGTAACTAACAAGGAAAATATTTTGGGTCAGTGAAAATGTCAACTTTTTGTGCAGCAGTTGCAAAAAATCCATGATAAAGATCATTAAGAAAGGGACTGAAAATAAAACTGCCAATGTCCCTATACAAATCTATGGTGTATTTGTACCAGGGACAGGATGTACACTATTGGTGGCTAGATTTGAAAAAATATTATTCCAGAACTGGTAAAAATACAGAATCAACAATCAAAAGACTCGTAAAGCTTTGAACACTTTTCTTGTAAGAGAAGATTAGAATACTGGAATCTCTTTTGCTCTTAAAAATATACAAGAGGAGTTTCCAATGGCTTTCATATGTACAGTTAAGAAAAAGACTTAAAGCAGATAAGAAACATTCAGCAATATAAGCAGAATTTGAAATTCAATTGGGTACAAATAATGAACATAATAATTGCTAAAATGTAGAAGCTCAGTGAAATTGGAAACAGAAGAACAAGTTAAAGCTAAACACTTTAATTACAACACACAGATGGATCCATAGGAAAATATGTGAAGGACTGAAATTTATATTACATTACAATTTCAAAGAGAATGTTCATTTTTGGTATATGACACCCAAAACACTTTTTAGAGCGCATACCAGTACTTCAAATCTCCGTTGGAAATGTAGAAAAATACGAAGGATCATGTTATCATGCTCGTCAGGGCCGGTAAAAAAGCTAGAAATGTTTTGGTTCAAATACACATAGTGACACAAAAGTCCCATCCAACGCTGTTATTCTGCTGAAAACAGAAGAAAAATGACATGGACTATGATCTGGATAACTGAGAATATCCATAGACAAGAAAATGAACTTGGTATTTATGGGTTTGACAATTTAAAAGATAGAATAAGGAAAGAAGGGAACCACAGTATAATTTCAAAGGCAGAGGAGAACATGTAAAAATACTTTTACTGCTGTTGGAAGTTTGGAAGCCACTTCTTTACATCTTTTTTTTCTTTTCTTTTTCTTACTATTCTCCTTTCTTATTTACTGATCTCTTTTTCCCCCCTTCTCTAAATTTGTATTGTTTTATTCTGTAAAAAAATTCCTCAGTAAAAAATAAGATAGATATATAAAAGCATACATGGCAAGAGAAATTGGACTAGAGAATTGCCTTTTCCCTCTTTGAAAATGTGAGAACTAGGCGTCATGCAAGAACGTGACTGGAAAAAAAAGATGTAGAGCAGACAAAAGAATTTTCATATAGTGCATTTTTAAGCTGTAGAATATACTGTAAAATAATAGCGATGAACACTAACTTGAGTGGATTTTAAAAGAGGCTAGATAAATTTAGAGATAAAAGTGTATCAATGGCTACTAATTGTGATGGCTTCGTTCTGTTAGATATTTCTGTAACTTTTGTAGCCATTTAAAAAATATATATATACCGGTATTTCCTCACTCTTTTCCAGCTGATGGTTGTGAATGTAAATCTGAATGGAAAGTTTCAGTATGTTTTTAGCATTAATAATGTTGAGGGTGATTCTAAAATCCATCCCTCAACAGTACACATGAGAAATATCTTCCAACAAGGACACGGAGGAACAAAACTTTGGATAAAGCCTTTCTCCTATCTCAGAATAAAAAAAAATAATACAAGAACAGAGATTAAAAATTGCAAAGCTGCCCAGCTGTGCTGTGGAAGTGTTTCAGAAGAACACCCAGGGCAAGACGACCTCTATTACAAAAAGATTTTTCCCTCCAATCTGATTGGGTGACAGGAGAAAAAAAATACAGCAATATACTCTCAATAATCCCTCCTAACAACCAAAAATCTCTATGCAATATTGGGTGGGAGGAAAATGGAAGCCTTAAGTAAGGAAAATATAGCCTAATTCAGACATCAATCTGGTGCCCTCCAAATTATTACAATTCCCATCTCTAGCTCTGCTAGTTATAGTGGGCATCAAGTTTAGGAAGGTTGGCTTAGCTGCTTAGTATTTTTTCTTAAAAAGGGGAATCAAATGAAAGGTAGAATGACATAAAACAATGTTTTATTTTGAAAAGAATTATTTCTTTCACAAAGAAGTACAGGTAGTCCTCAAGTTACATCCACAATTGAGCCCAAAGTTTCTGTTGTTAAGCAAGACAGTTGTTAAGTGAGTTTTGTCCCATTGAACGACCTTTCTTGCCGTAGTTATTAAGTAAATTATCACAGTTGCTAAGTTAGTAACACGGTTGTTAAGTGAATCTGGCTTCCCCATTGACTTGTCAGAAGGTCACAAAAGGGGATAACATGACTCCAGGATGCTGCAACTGTCATAAATGTGAGTCAGTTGCCAAGGCGCCAATTTTTTTAATCATGTGACTAAGGGGATGCTGCAATGGTTGTAAGTGTGAAAAATGGTCATAAGTCACTTTTTTTAATGCCATTGTAACTTTGAACGCTACTAAATGAACTGTTGTAAATCAAGAACCACCTGTAGACAGTTAGTAACCAAACAACAGGGTCTTGCTGAAGTGAAAGCAGAAAGATACTAATAAGAACCCAAACTGCTTTTTGACATATCTCTTAGTAAACTCCAGTTATTTTCATAACCAAAAGTTAACTCCTAAATGTATCTGCATTTTAATGATGAAAGAAGCAATCCTTTAGCCTGCAGCATGCCTGAAAGCAAACCGTGGCTAACAAATTGAGCCAACTTCATGCAGATATGTTTCCTTTTCAGAAGTACTTCCTTTTCCCTACCATTCCTAATATTAACCATTATTTCCAGTATGGGTGCATAGAAGAAAATACTATTAATACAGGATATGATTCCCTTTATAAACAATCCTGGATTAAAAGCATAGTTTGAAGTAGATCAACAAATTGTGGCTACTTAGTTCATGCTGACCACAGTTTGACACCATGCAAATGCAATAGAAGGGTATTCAGGAAAATCGGGAGAAAGAATTAGCAGAAAGTATCTGAACAGAAACAACTGTAGATATTCATTTGATTTCAGAAACAAGAAGTGGAAAGAAAGGAAGAAGAGATTGCACATGACTGGAAAAGACTACAGATCTTAAACATATTTACCCAGGAATAAAAGCTACTGAACTCAATGTGATTTATTACTCAATAAGCATACAAAAACTAGTTTGTCCAAGTTAGCACAAAGCTCTACTAACTTCTTTTTTGGGGGGGTTTCAAATTTTTTATTTTATTTTATATCCATATCAATGCGTGAACCGTGTGGCACCTGGGTACCATACATTTTAGTACAAATAAAAATAGCGCTATTAATCATATTTGTTACAGTCCTCAAGCTTATGTAGTTCTAGTGTTGATACACATATCTGTATTAAATTATAGACTTTCATTATTTAATTATTCAGTGTTTCAATACGTTACTCCAATGCCAATCACAATAGGCCGATCCCCACTGCCTGGAACGGGACGAAAATGGGGCGTCTGGAGGCTGAAAACGGGATGCAGAGGCCGAAAATGGGGTGCGCGGAGTCGGCAATAGGTGATGGCGATCCCTGCTGCCTAAAACAGCTGATCATCGGGAGGCTGATCCAACTGACAATCAGCTGCTTGTGCTAATAGGCTGTGCTGAAGCTGAAACAGGCTGTTTATTGCAAGGAGAAAATGGCTGGGAGGCAGAGGCTGAAGGGTGGGGCTGGCAGGTGGATGGGGCTTTGGCAACATTCATTGTCTAAGATGAACAGACATTTCCACCCACTTTTGGGGGTGGAAAAAGTGTGCCAGGGGTGGAAAGTGTCGGTATATGATGAAATAAGGAATATGCATCTGAAATTTAATGTACCAAAGACTAAGGTAGTTGGGTTTGACAAGAAATTTGAACAATTTTAATATATGCTTCTCAATCAACTGTTATAGAGCTCCCCAATAGAAGAATGTTGATTTCTAAGAATAAAGCAACAGCCTGGGTAACTTCAATTTCACCTGCTCATTGCTTGAGTATCAGTTGCTCAGCATGACCGTATTGGCTCATAAAGTATCCACAGGACTATTTTATACAATTAGATCAGCTTTTCCCAAGATGACTGGTGAACAATGAGGATATATTTAATATATTTGCATGGGAAAAAGTACATCAAACTGTATAAAGCAACACAGAGAAAACCTACAGCAATTTTGAAAGAATCTCCAAAAATGTGAGATGTCTACATCCATTTACTTGGGTTTACAAGTAAAAGCAAAAGAATTAAGTTATGCTGCCATCGGATGCATATTCAATGCATATGTTAAAAATAACAATGTTTATTTAATAATTCCATGGCAATTAACTCATTTCCTGACAATGGTGCATAATCAATAGGTTTGTTGCTTTTACTTTTAATAGATTAATCCAAATTGTGCAGCAAGTTAAACTATAATTTTGTAATTAAATTAACAATAAATAAATTAAACTGTAGTCCAATAAATTAAATTGTAATCCAATCTCTTACAATTAAAAAAAATTATGCAGCAAGTAAGAGCAAGAGTTGAAAGAAGGAGAAACAAAGAAACAAGAATAAAAGAAATATACAAAGTGGGGTGTTGGTGGTGGTTATGTGGCAGAGTATCTTGGAAAACTTGGTGGTCTGGACCATTGATCAGTCTCCTCTGTCCAACCTGCCAGGACCAGAGTTTACACATTGGGATAGACAAATCCCCTATCTCACCAAAAGCTGAGGAAACATCAGCTACCCTCACCTGGTTTGACCAACTTCCGAACTGGTTTACTGCAGTGTGGCCATTATGTGTGTTACAGCTACTCAGAGCAACAAGTGACCACTGACAGCCAGGTAGGTACCAAAGGTGACTGAGCAGCCCTAAAAAATACAAACCGAGCCCTCCACCGAAGGGCTACCCCTCCCTGAAATGAGAGAGGGGGGAGGGAGGGGGAGAGATAGACTGTAATAAGTAGTAAATATTTACTTGGTCATAAAAAATAGTTACAATTCCTCCCCGCTTTTGGGGGGGAACCAAGTGCTTATATGTCAATTATGTAAGCATGATTATGATGCTATAGCTCAATGGTGCCAAATTCACGTCGTCATGGCGGCATCACATGACATATCGGGACTTTTCCCCCCTTTGCTAAACAGGGTGTGGCCATGGCCAGTGCATGACACATCCAGCCTATGGGCTGGGAGTTTGACAACCCTGCTATATAGCTGGTCCCTTAAAGACTTCATCTGATCAGTTTGTAGTAACATATTTAAAAGTTTGGGAATCCACCATATGAACAATATCTGAAAGCAATTTGAGAATGTTAACAGCCTGCGTGTATTAAAAATCTATATGCAGAATTATAGATATACGGAGATTGTAATTCTTTGTCTTGGAGAAATAAAGAAAGATGTTTATACTCCTTGTGGAATTTAATATTGGACATCCTTTATTTTGTTTCCAGGGAAAGCGGGGGTGTTCCTTTAGATAGAAGTATGCATGAAAAAATAATGTTCTGAAAACATTAACCTAATAAAAACCTGGCAGGCATCTTTTATTTTTAAGGAAGTAGCAAACAAATACTTTTGCAACTTAATTCCTTTGAGCTCCTCAATCCAATGCAAACAATTATTTTCTTCTTTGAAATTAATGGAGACTTAACAATTTTCCAATTCAAAATGCTTTGCTCTGATTTTTAAACAACATATAAATAGTTACTGCGAAGATGTAAGGAAGCAAGAGACCCATTCCCAATTTTGCATTGTTTGAAATTGTAATAAAAATCTAACTGATTTTTTTTCAGATATTAAAATTTGTAAATAGGCTGACTTAAATCAGATAAACCAAAGACATCATCTCTTTATTATATACTCTAATCTTTAATTTTGTGCTTTCATTTTCCCAAATAAATCTTCAGTTCCTGAGAAAAATAACAAATCTCATAGAGAAATCAAGTCAAAGTATTAATCCCAAAGGATTAAACAAGTCATTAGTCAAAGACGAATATTCTTCTGCCTGGCTAACATTGAACTTTTAAAAAATAAACACTAAATTATATTAAATATTCCCAGCATACCATCATTTAATTTTTTTTAATTCAAAGGACAGTTTAAAAAGCCCAGTTCTTCTAATTACAAAAGAAGTAGAGTTAGAAAAATTGGTCTTTTCCATATCCTACTTTACCATAAATAAAATTGTCACTCTATCTCAATCAATGTGTTAAGATATTGCTAAAACAAGCCCTGAAACTAGTGTGCCTGTGATTGAGAGAATAGTGCAAGCCATAATTTACAAAACTCTATTCTATAGCAAACAAAAGTCATAGAGAATGAAGATATGATAGAGAAAAGTGTATGCATGCTTATCACATATTTCAAAACTCAAAATTAGCATTTGGAGAAGTCAGTCCATGATGTCTGAATTCAAACTTCCTCAATGTGATTTTCTCCAGATTAGCATTTCTATAATTCCAGCCAGCATATGAATATCTTGCTTAAACACGTTAGATAGGTAATCTGCTATGAAAATAAAGCTAGTTTGAAGAATTTTCATTTTTTAAGTGATGCAAATTTTAACTTAGTGATATGTTTATGAGTGATTAAAGATCACTACCTTTAGGCCATAAATAAGATAAAAGGAATGTGGGCATTAAGATGACTCCTAGGGTGGTGCAACACTTCAAATTCAATTCCAAAAAGATTCCTTTGCAAGGTAGCTGCACAATCATAGGGAAAGATGCAGCTGCTTTAAACAGAGAGTGTTATTGATTGCGCCCCTGCATGCTCCAAATCATCTTTTCAGAAATTAAACCCAAACACTCTATTATCTTAGTGGTTACATTTAGCTTGAAATGGATGAGAAAACACTGTTCACAAAGAAAGGTTGTTCAAATTCTGCTCATCAATACAGTATTGTAGCAGGAAAAATGACAAAGAAACATATTCACTATACATTTCCTTAGAGACATAAGTCTTATGAAACACAAGTTCTCTCACTTTTTTTAGTGTTTTTGCCATTTTCAGATATCCATTGGGAAAAAAATCATTAATGCAGCATGCCTGTAGCACGTTATATTTTATATCACCGTGATTGTGTAACTGTAAAAAGAAAAAAATGTTCACAAATGTTTCTACCCAACATTAATGCAACCATGCTTAGGAGAACACAGCTGCTAAGATTTTACGCTCCCTTCCTGCAGCTGTCTAAAACACCATTTTCCCTACTGCCCTTATCTAAAGCAAAGGTTTGTCATCATTTTAACTGTAATTAAGGCTAACCAATATACAGGAGAAAGGCAAAGAGAAAATGAAAGAGTAAGTCATTTTATACTGTATTGTCTTCAGGTTTTATCATAAAGTTAGAGTTGACTCCACTCAGTAGCACCAGAAAGTTTTGTGACAACTTTGGAGTTATTTCACTGCTTGAGATCTTCTTTACATCACCTGTATCTGGACTAAATGTTGATCCTGTCAAATATTAATGTTTCAATCCATTTTCATTTATCCTAGCTTCAGGTAATCATATTTTGATTCAAAATCAGATGAACTATTTTATCAATCTGTGTGCTATAGATGCATATTTTACTAGGTCACTTTCTACCTAGGATGAAATGCATAGAGCATCTATTTGCATAAAGAAACAAGGGGTTCATTTCCTTGCCAGGTATTATGAAGTTAGTGAAACATATACTCAGTTTCAGTGTCAAACGCAGTAAGAAATATTTTCCCAGTATCACTACTGAGGGTAAAACATTAATCCACGCTAATGTAAATGCCCCTCTATGTAGACCATTGGCAATATAGGTAGTCCTCAACTCACAATTAGTCATTTAACAACTGTCCACAATCGTGGCAGCCTCAGAATGGGTGTTTTATGAACTGTAAAGCATTTCCAGCCCAATGTCCTGCTACCCCATCACACGACTGTATTTCAGGCTCTTGGCAACTTGTTTGTATTTACAACCAGCTGCCAAATGCCATGGCTTCCCTAGAACTCAATTAGAAGAGGTATGTTAGAAAAGATATGTTGCTTTGCTAAAGAGCTACATCTGACAGAAGCCAAGAGATGTGCCTTTTTTACTATGGCACCCATTTTATGGAACATCACTTCCCCCCCATCCCCAAAGGTGAGACTGGCCCCATCCCTATTATTTTTTTTTGTAAGTTGCTCAAAACTTGGTTGTCATAAGGGCTAGGAGTCCCAAGGAAATGGTGAGTTGTTGAGGTCGCTTCACTGCTATCTGTTGCTCTCTCCTTGTCTCTTAAAATTATGATTAACAGACTAGGAGAGGGCAACAGATAATAGCAATGAATACATAAAAATAAACCATGTTCACAGACCATTTAAAAGAGACAACAGAAAGCTAGGAAGCAAAAAGACCAGAACATACCCTCTTCAATAGCCAGTAAGCAGGGATTAACAGCACACAAACTATCAAGCAGAAACAATACCCTAATCAAGAAACTATCAAAGAGAAAGCCACAGTCCCACCAATATTGGCATGACAAGCTACTGTATATAAAAAGGGAACAAGTCCCACACTCACTAGCATTGGTGATGTTACTTAGTTGGGTGATGTAACGTCTATAACAGTGATGGCTAACCTTTTCGGCGCCGAGTGCCAAAATGGGAGTGCACATGCATGCACTGGAAACCAGAAGAGCAGCTCCCCAATGCGTGCACATGGGGGCTCTGGAAACTCTGGAAGCTTAGCTGGTCTTCCAGTTTCTAACGTGCATGCGTGCGTGAAGACCGGCTGGCTGGCACACACGTGTTCCGGGGAGCTGCTCTTCCAGTTTCCGGCGCTCCCAAACGCGAGAAGACCAGCTGGCTGGCACGCATGCATGCAAAGACTGGATGGCCGGTGCACACATGCACTCCAGGGAGCTGCTCTTCTGGTTTCCAACGCTCCCCCGCGTGCAAAGACCAGCTGGCCGGTGCATGCATTCACTCTTGGGAGCTGATCTTCTGGTTTCCGGCACTCCCATGGGCGTGAAGACCAGCTGGCCGGCGCATGCATGCGCTCCGGGGAGCTGCTCTTCCGGGTTCCGGCGCACTTCGGAACCCAGTAGAGCAACGGGCGATGGCTGGCGTGCCCAGAGAGATGGCTCTGCGTGCCACTTCTGGCACGCGAGGCATAAGCTCATCATCACAGGTCCATAAGCAAACAACCAAACTCAGAGAGCATCAAGGACTCCACATTTACTGAAGTTATATTGTATAGCCTCCATTCTCACTTGCATGTGATTCTGGTCAGTGTGCTCAATTAAAACAAAAATGAAACACTGAACCTAATTTATCAATTAAAAACCAATTTAAATCAATTTAAAGAATATAATGACAAAAAGACAGGGAAGAATGCAATCTAAACTTATACCAGTCATTTACCAGGTTCCCAATTTTATGGCAATGCTACAGCAGGGGAGAAAAACCAAAGCCAAGGTTTCTTTCTTCTTTCTTGTCACAATGTATTAATGCTGCCAGCAAGTTTTCTGCTGAATTAGCAAGTTATTGTAAGGAACTCCTTGAAGAAAGAATGGAATATGTATATGCTAACAATATTCTGTTCCTAAGAACAGCATTATTTCAATGCACTAACCCAACAGAAGAATGTTTGTGACAATACACATTAGCATATTATTAGGAACATTACTAAGATTGTGATATTTCAATTTAAATATAAACTAATTCAAGAAGTTAGTTTCAGACAATTGACTCATACTTATTACTGCTACACACCTAAGTAGACAAGCTGCCAGGAAATATAGACAACAAAGATCAGCATGTATTCACTTTGCCCTTAAGGTCGGTTTCCACATAAATATTTACTACCCACCATGTCATAGTTAACACAAACTTCAAGGAAATGTTTCACAAGAGGCTGATTTGCTCTTCTGCATGTTCATTCCTGAAGATTTATCAAATATTATTTTAAAATTATGAATTAGGGAGACTGATGATATAGATAATCTTTCAGTTCTAGAGATGAATATGTTGGTGTTAAATGACATACAATAGTAAGTGCTATGAGCAGTCAAACGTGTTCTATGAAACATATAGTTAACACCAAACCATTTATGTGTAATTGTTTCCACTGAATCTAGCCTGAATAAACCTAATTTTAATATCTCCCACATATATTTCTCATTTTGTAATTTAATTCATTTATATTTTTCCTAATAAGTATAAAGTTTTCCACAAATTATTATCATTCCACAAATTATACCTTTAAAAGATTAAGGTAGTACATGAAGAATTACCAAACAAAACATTTAAGAGGAAAATCATACATGCCATACATGCCTAAACATTTTTGCTCATTCAAATGTATCCCGCAAGTCAGGATACAAGGAAAAATGGCGGGTGTAACTTTGGATTTAGGATGACATTTAGTGCTCCAGGAACATAGTGTTTCCACAAAAGATCACCAATCTGATTCGTAAAAAATCAGAAACTTGATAAAAGTGCCAAGAAGCTACAGAGAAATCAGAAGATACACTTCATAAAAGTCTAGCCCTTATGTGATGAGAATAGAAAACCTATTGTAATCCAGGTTGCTTTTTTATTTACATAAACATGACAACAAACTTCTTTTTTTATGGGAACAGGGAACAGGAGACACACACACACACACACACGTATGTATGTATGTATGTATGTATGTATGTATGTATGTATGTATGTATGTATGTATACACACCTCCAGGTCATAAGAAATATGCAGATGTCAGATAAGAATGATTATTATTCACATATTGTTCATTTTCGTATCAGTTTTTTAGAAAATTGACAGAAGTGAATTATTCCAATATCTGCATAACAGTGACAAAACCATAGATTAAAAACCTCCAGGATATTCGTAAAACTCTTAAGTTGACTAAGTGAAAAATATGTGTCATTAACAAGTCTTGGCAAGAAACTGAGGAAGCTATGAGTTTGTTTGCAAATTGCTATGACCCAAATCTTCCCAAAATATAGCTTTCAGGATCATTCAACTCCCCAAAAGTTAAGTTTCTGATGTTTTTTCATTGATAAAATACAACTCCCTACCACCATAACAGGAAAACATGAAGAAAGAAATCCTATATATATTGTAGTGATTAAAATAAACAACAAAAAATGATTTTTAACAGAGAAAAAAATATCTGTATAACTACTAACAACAATCATACACAGTTGATTCTATTTTTGTTTACTGCATCTTTTTCTCACTTTTAGAACACAAATTCAAAAATAAGGAAGAAACTCATAACTATTCCTTAGAATCAGGAAAACAAGCTTCTTTTAAGTTACATAAAAATTAATACCTTTGCCATGCCTATCCAGGCATCTTTATGAAATGACAAACTCCATGTTTTAAGAATATAGTTCAACATCACATTAAAATCTTTAACTATAATATTAATTCTCAAAATTCTATTGATATACAGTATGTAGTTGATTCAAAACCAAAACAAGACTATAGCTGCACAGGACTAAATCATACGAATTAAGGAACCTTCAAATGTCTTACAATGTAATACTAAAAATCTAATGTCTGTCCTTTTAAAAACATACTTTGTGAGGTCTAATAAACATAAAATAATGTCCTTTAATGAATTAATTTCATTTTTAAATCATAAGAAATGTATTTCATATTTTTAAACACCAGAAACATTAATTCCTCAGAACCAGATATTCTAATTCTTCATTCTATAAAATATTGATCCCTTTTTAGCTCATGCATAAACCCCCACTCCATACATCATTCTTCCTATTTGATGTTCAAAGCTATCAAAAGCAATTACCTTTTTCAGTTCTTGGAAAGAAAATACTATAGCACATTTCTCTTGGTTAATCTTTTTTCTAGATATGTATAAACCAGGATCTATCAAAACAGATACTCATTTGAATAGTGGTATTTTAAATCATGAAATAATTCGATTTTGCATTGAATTTCCAATCCCAGGTGCCATTCTCTGTTCGTTTTGTTCTTTGACTATGATAGTTTCCAAAATATGATTTTTGTTCCTTCCTAAAAAATACCTACATGCATAATATATGTAGGTATTTTTTAACAAACAAAAGGAACAAAAATCATATACTTTGGCAACTACCATAATATATTTGTGTGGCATAGGGCACACAATAGATTATCAGAGTTAAAGTGTAATTCATACACTGAAATTGAAATAAATTAATCTAGGATTAACATCAGCAGTAGTTTTCTGTGTTGTTAACAGCACCAATACAGCGCTGAAGAAATGCCACATTTACATTTTGAGGGTAATAACCAAGGAGGTAACTTATGTTTAAATGATGAGCAAGAGAATGTAGCACAACAGTTTTTCATTAGTTATCCAAAATAATGGTACTATTTCATTTTTGAATGCATGAATTGATAATCTACCATATCTACTCCAAGCCAACCCTCCAAAAATTACAACTTGCACTTTGAAGAAACCTCTTTTCTATTTGAGTGCTCAGCTTAACTAGCTTGCTCCATAAATGACACACCCATTAGGCAAGAACATACTCATGCTCGATGATTACAAAACCATTACATGTATATCTGCTGTACATGCAATCATATTCATAACAGATTGATTTAGCCTGTTTTTTAAGCTGGTCGGTCCAAGGAACTTGTTCTAAGCATAGCTGGGATATAAAATGATCAGTCAGGGAGAAATAGAGCTTTTAATCTATCTATCTATCTATCTATCTATCTATCTATCTATCTATCTATCTATCTATCTATCTATCTACCTACCTAACCTACCTGTCTACCTGTCTGCCTACCTACCTCTACCTACCTACCTACCTACCTATCTATCTATCTATCTATCTATCTATCTATCTATCTATCTATCTATCATCTTCTACATATATAAAAATGGATGTGTGTGTGTGTGTGTGTGTGTGTGTGTGTTCCAGCATAACTCTGGAACGCCTGGAGCAATTTCAACCAAATTTGGTACAGATGACTTACTCACTGGAAATAAATACTGTGGGGGTACCACACCTCTAGCACTCCTAGGTGTGTGTGTGTGTGTGTGTGTGTGTGTGTGTGTGTGTGTTCCAACATAACTCTGGAATGCCTCGAGCAATTTCAACCAAACTTGGTACACAGATGACTTACTATCTGGAAAAAAATACTGTGGGGATAAGACACCACTAGCACCCCTGGGTTGTGTGTGTCTGTGTCGGTGTGTGTGTGTATTCCAGCATAACTCTGGAACACCTCGAGCAATCCTGTCTAATACAGGATTGGGATAAATAAATACCCGGGCAACGCCGGGTTATCAGCTAGTAAAGAATAAAAAGAAAGGAGAAGCATCACAAAGATTAGATTCAACACATGATCTCAGGAAGTATTTTCAGAGGTATTGGGATGGTCAGCTGTAAATATAGAAAAAATGTGTTACTACATTTTTAGACCTCTGACTCAGTCAGTTTTTATTTGTAATAGAAAATATACCTCATTCATGGTATTCTTGTAACACAAACATAAGCAACACTGAGAAATGTACAATGGAACTAGGAAGAAAGAATATTGACTGGTCCTCTTTCAAAAGAAGACAGATATTAACATCTTAAGACATAAGGTAGTTGTTCATTTAAAGAGGATCACACTGTAAAGTTAGAAGAACTGGAATCTTTGTTTTTCAAAAGCAAATCCTTGTTTATTTCATTACAAGTAAAAATGAACATTACTGGTCATGGTGAAAACAATATTTTAACAATTGTTCACTATATTTATATTTTGCTTTTCTGTAGTAATAATCCCTGTCCAATATTGTTTTTATTAGAATCCAAAAATTACTCAATCAGCTTTTTCCTAAATGAATAGGGAATTGAGCCTGGATCATTTTTAGCCTCAGTGTTCATTTCTTAAACTCAACAGTTAGCCTCCAATATCAATTGCCATATTTTCTAAATACTCAATTAGTGACAACAATTTGCAAAAACAAAACAAGGCTATTTTGAAGTTCATCGAAAGACCACAATCAACATATTGTATACCATAGATGTTACAAGAGAGGAAGCTTAACTTTATGGTATCCCACTTAGCCATACAAGTACCACTTGTATTTTCAACATATATTTTGTCCTGTACAATACCATAGCTTCTGCTATTACTGATAAATATTCTGTTGATATCCTGAGTTGGAGAGCTGCAATGATCAGTCTTTTTGGTTGTGATTTCTTCTCTTTATGATGGCTTTCAAAAACCATATGCACTGATTTTTAACCTTGTTTTGTTTGAGATACTCACTAAAAATATTTTCTACTTTTACAATTTGTGGCTAGCTACTGGGAGCTGTAGTTCAAGATGATGCCCATATCTCAAATTCCTTGTATTCCTGACTTGAATCTTCAACGGTGGCAACATCTTCCCATCTTATTTGAAGGTAGCAGGTTATCAGCCTGTTGAGCTAGGCCAGGTCAGGAAGTTCTCAAGGAATACCAGACCTCTCCTTTATAGACTACAATATATAACAAAATGCAAGAAAATCAAGGTGGAGCAACTTCATGCTTCTTTCTCGGATTTCCTTGTCTTCCCAGACTGAGCTTATAGTTTAGTAATGGTCTCTATATACTTTCTCCAAGCTTTTGTCTGTATTCTTCTGCATAGGCTAGAAGGGAGTTGGTTAGGGCAAACAGATTTACACCTTTACTGCTGAAGAAGCACCATGGCATCAAGTAGCCTTGATTACTAGTGGACTTGGGAATATGCTTTTCTTTCGATTATATCTAGTGCCCTGGCAGCACAGCGGTTAGAATGCAGTACTGCAGGGAAATTCTGCCTGCAGCCTGGAGTTCAATCCTGACCGTTTCAAGGTTGACTCAGACTCCCATTCTTCTGAGGTTGGTAAAATGAGGATACAGACTGCTGGGGGCAATATGCTGACTCTGTAAACCACCTAGAGTGTGCTGCAAAGCACTATGGAGTCGTATATAACTCTAAGTGCTGTTGCTATACATATATCTTCATTTCATTTTATTCCTCGTTTTAGAATATAGAATAGAGTAGAGTAGAGTAGAGCAGAATAGGAGTAGACTAGAGTACAGTAGACTAGACTAGACTAGACTAGACTAGACTAGACTAGACTAGACTAGAATTCTTTATCGACCAGGTGTGATTGGACACACAAGGAATTTGTCTTTGGTGCATAGGCTCTCAGTGTACATAAGGGAAAAATAAAATACATTCATCAAGAATCATAAGATACAATTCTTAGTGACAGTCATAGGTTACTAATAAGCAATCAAATCATACTAGGAAACAAATAAAACAATACAAATTGTAAAGATCAAGCAACACACTTATAGTCATAAGTGGGAAGAGATAGGTACTAGGAAGGATGAGAAGAATAATAGTAATATAGTCTTAGTAAATAATTTGACAGTGTTGTGGGAATTAGTTGTTTAGCAGAGTGATGGCATTCGGGAAAAAACTGTCCTTGTGTCTAGTTGTTCTGGTGTGCAGTGCCCTATAGCATCATTTTGAGGATAGAAATTGGAACAATTTATGTCCAGGATGTGAGTGGTCTGTAGATATTTTCACAGCCCTCTTTTTGGCTCATGCAATATACAGGTCCTCAATGGAAGGCAGGTTGGTAGCAATTGTTTTTTCTGCAATTCTAAATATCCGTTGAAGTCTGTATCTGCCTTGTTTGGTTGCACAGCCAAACAAAACAGTTATAGAGGTGCAGATGACAGACTTAATTCCTCTGTAGAACTGAATCAGCAGCTCTTTGGGCAGTTTGAGCTTTCCAAGTTGGCGCAGAAAGAACATTCTTTGTCGTGCTTTTTTGATGACGTTTTTGATGTTAGATGTCCATTTTAAGTCTTGAGATATGATAGAACCTAGAAACTTGAAGGTTTCCACTGTTGATACTGTGTTGTCTAGTATTGTAAGAGGTGGTAGCATAGGAGGGTTCCTCCTAAAATCTATCACCATTTCTATGATTTTGATTGTGTTTAGTTCAAGATTGTTCTGGTCACACCACAAGGCTAGTTGTTCAACCTCCTGTCTGAATGCAGATTCATCGTTGTCTCAAATGAGACCACTCACTGTTTTATCATCTGCAAACTTCAGTTCTTTAACAGAGGGATCTTTTGAGATGCAATCATTGGTATAGAGAGAGAAGTGGAGAGAGCGCACAGCCCTGGGGGGGGCCTGTGCTAATTGTACAGGTATCCGATGTGATTTTGCCTAGCTTCACCTGCTGCTTCCTGCCTTTTAGGAAACTTATGATCCATTTACAAGTGTGGTCAGGTATAACTAGCTGATTTAGTTTAGTTAGAAGAATATCTAGAATGATTGTATTGAATGCTGAGCAGAAGTCTACAAAGAGGACCCTTGCAAAGGTCTTTGGAGATTCGAGATGTTGTAGGATGTAGTGCAGAGCCATATTAGCAGCAGCATCTGTCGATCTATTTGTTTGGTAGGCAAATTCAAGGGTCTAACAGTGGATCTATGATGGTTTTCAGGTGGGCCAGCACTAACCTTTCAAAGGTTTTCATAACTATGGATGTCAGAGCAACTGGTCTGAAGTCATTCAGTTCCTTGATGGAGGGTTTCTTCGGCATTGGGATGATAATAAAGTGTTTGAAGCAAGAAGGAACATAGCACATCTCTAGTGATTTATTAAAGATGCGGGTGAAGATGGGG
>JANHFL010008718.1:0-15692 GCA_032468155.1 Oxyrhabdium leporinum
TAATAATAATAATAATAATCATAATAATAATAATAATAATAATAATAATAATAATAATAACAGAATCCACAGATCACTGCAAACAATTCAGGTGACTGAAAAGTTTAGCTGACACTTATCCACAGGTCTACAAGTACACCATTACTTACACTCTCAATGGGAGACCTCATCATAAAAGTCATTTTCTAATCTTTCGTTCTTTCTTTCAAATCATTTACAACCCCTTAAGATACCTTTGAAGAAATTTTGATTTTGGATTTTATTGATTAGATAGATTTGTTGTTATAGAAATGGCTAGTTTATATGATTGTGTAAAAGTAAAAAGTTGAGGTTTGATGTTGATGCCCTATTCTGCTACACGAAAGGGGTTCAGAAGTCAATGCCTTTTTTTCTTTTTCCCTTTGCTTTCTCTCACTTTTCCTTCCCCCTTTCCCTTCCCTACTTATTTTCCCTACTTTTGTATTTTCTTTGTATGCTACATTATAAACTTAATAAAAAACTTTTTAAAAACATATCTATGAAGAAAATGGGTGAAGAAGAACCAATCACTAGGCACAATGGCCTGGTATCATTGAGATGTTTGTTAGGGATTCACAGACACATCCATTTTGACAAAGAGTGCCTACACTTTTGCATGCATGCATTACACCACTTATTCAAGTAAGTTTATAAACAACCCTGTGAGATACAGTAGGTTTAAATAAGACAGCAAATGGTCCAGATTTAACCAATGAACTTTCCTGTTTGAGGGTGAACTTGAACCTGGTTTTCCTAGATGCTATTCCAGCAATTAAACTGCTCCCTCAGCTTGGCTGCCTTAGTTCCAGGACCCCCATCTCTGCTCATTGTAAATGCTAGAAGTTACTTAAAATGTCTGTAGGGACCTGATATGAAGAAAGCTATGGGGAAAAGAGAACGGTCATTTTCAAAACGGCAAAGAGAACCATACTTAGTATCAAATAGGGTTTCCGCGTTTGCCCTCCCCGTATCCATCCCAACACCAGCTGCTTCTATTACAAACCTCGTTCTCGCGTGCCCCTTAAGACAGGCAGAGGAGGAGGGGGGAAGACGTCGGAGTCCGACACCCCCCCCCCGTTACGTGTTGACGTCACATTTCTTTGGTGAAGAGGATAAATCGGGTTAAGCCTATCCAGACCCCGGAAGTAGAGGTTTGGCAGGCTGGAGGAGACCGCGAGGCGTGAGTAGGTGCTAACACTGGGCTCCGCTTGAGCGGAGGAAGGAAAGTATCGTAGGGTGCGCCGGGGCTGCGTTCTACGGTGAGGCTGGGCTGATTTAATCCAGGAAAGTCTTGCCGCTCCCTGGGCTTTCTGCCGGGAGAGTCCCAGCGTTTGCGGCTGGAATGGTGCTGGCTCCGGCTTTCGGGGCTTGCGTTCTTCGGAGGGAGCAGCCCGAGCGGAGGAGCCGCGATGGAAATGCTGCTGCTGCAACCGTTGGGGTGAGTCTCGGGGCCCGTTTGATCCCTTCCGGATGTGTTGGATTCAACGCCCATCGCCGCCCAGGCTGGCTGAAAGTGATGGGAGTTGAAGTCCAGAGCACCCCGAGGATTCCCAATTGAAGAGGACTGCTACATAAACGAAGGTGGACCGTGCGCTCTCCTAATATCGTAAGGTTTCTGGAGAGAATTGCCCTTTTGCAGAAAATCGTTACGTTCGAACAGGCCTTGGTCCTATTATCAAACTGGAATACCGCGTTTGTTTCTGGAACCTACCTCCCAATAATCCAACCGTATTCTGAACATGTACAGAGGGCGTTTCATATTATATGGTAGCAATAGCAATAGAGCTTAGACTTATATACCGCTTTACAGTGCTTTACAGCCTTCTCTAAGCGGTTTACAGAGTCAGCATATTGCCCCCAACAGTCTGGGTCTTCATGGTAAAAAAAAGCTCATTTCTGGGGATGGCAAATTTGGGCACTGGCTGGAAGGGCTGCTTCCACCATAGTTAATACCACTGTCTATATTCCACTCGATGCAAACGTTAGCACAGCGCAGTCTATTCAATTTCATTGTACACATGTGCATTGACAATAAAGACTTGATTTGATTTTGATTTGATTTCCAACCCCGTTATCTTTAGGGTTTGTCTGTGGTTAATTTGAAGTTAGAAAACCACAGAACAAACAGCCAGAGGATACTCCTTTTGCATTTCATATACTGTATTCC
This sequence comes from Oxyrhabdium leporinum, assembly GCA_032468155.1. Lineage (NCBI taxonomy): Eukaryota > Metazoa > Chordata > Lepidosauria > Squamata > Cyclocoridae > Oxyrhabdium > Oxyrhabdium leporinum. The sequence goes on from JANHFL010008718.1 coordinate 2,186, forward strand.
AAAACAGGGCCTGAGTTGTGACTTAGTTGAAGATTTGGATAGCTTCAACCAAAGTTGTCAGCGTATTTTAAGTAAGAGCAGCTTTTAGGTAGGCTGTCTTTACTTTGGTTATCCTTGTGCTAAACAATCTAAGTATTTGAGTGTCAAATGAGACTCGCTGACAAAAGAGCCTCCAGAGAATGCAGATTAATCCTCGTTTTCTACTTTCCTTTGCATGGAGAAAAATTACTTTTTCATTCTAGTCACAATTTGAATAACAAATAATGACAGTTGAATACTAGCTGTGTGCTTAAAATTGACAGCTGAAATGAAGTTTTTACTGTGTCATTTGGAATATCTGTCATTCTTGGCTTTGTCCAATAATAATGATTACAGTGGGTGAATATGCCAAAAGCACCTGATGTGTTTCCATCATTCTAAATAGAAGAAGGAAGGTGAATATTTCTGCATTTGGAGTTTTCAATTTTAAAAAGTTCTAGGAAAAGTGGAGATTCATGTCTTGTGCTATATGTGCACATGTAATGTTACTTTTAACCTAGTTTTTTCAAAGTAAGCTCTTTCCTGCAGTCTTTGCCAACAGGTATTGGATGGGGATGGCAAGGAAAAGTTATTTCCCATGATAGCACCTTAACTTTGGGATTCTTTCAGATGCTTATTAAGATTTAAGCATCTGGCCTTATTTGCCTTATTTGTCCAGGTCTTAAATGATTCAGTGAACCTGAAGCTGTTTTTAAATATTTTATTGTTGTAAATGCTGCTGCTTATTTTATGATGTGTCATTTTAGAGGCAATGTATTAAAGACTACAGTACTTTAAAAAGAAACAATTTGGAACATATAGATCTTTCGTTATGATCTTCCAAATTTGTTTTCTAGTTGCACGTAAGTGTTCTATTAGGCAGCTAGCTATATAATTTTTTTTGACAGATAAATTGAGCATCACAAAAGAGCTATATTTTATTAGACTTTCTTGCTACATGGAGTCCTTTCCAAAACTGCTTTTTTTCCCCTCTGATTCTAATCACATTTTCTATTGGCTTCAGGTCTGACATGAATTTTGTAAAGAAAGTTTAGGAAAACCTTCCCTAACATGATGGTTTTCCTCAAATGGTTTAGATCACGGGTGCAAACTCAATTTCATTGAGGGCCGCATCAGGGTTGTGTTTGACCTTGGAGGGGCTGAGTGGGCGTGGCCAGGCTGGGTGTGGCCAGGCTGGGCATGGCCAGCTCAATGTCCTACAGTCCGCACGTGGCTCTACCACCATTGTTTTCGGCTGTGACAGCCTCTAGCCCTCTGCCAGCAAAAATGGAGCCCGGGCGGGCTGCGCCCAGCTCTCCTAATCTCCGTTTTCACTAGGAGAGGCACCGTGGGCCGGTCTTTCACTGTTTCCAGGGGGGCCCCACAGGACAGATCTAAGAAACCCTGGCCAGATCCAGCCCATGGGCCTTGAGTTTGACACCCCTGCTTTAGATTATAACTCCAATAATATATGAAGCATGTGACCAGTGACTCTAGAATAATAGGTACTTTAGTGGCATTAAGCTTGAAAAAAATAGGGATTGTTCTGGTTATTTCAGTGACATGAAGAGAAAGGAGATGCAGAAACTCCTTTCTCACTTGAAGGGAATGTAGAATTAAGTTGGCAATGAATTATTTGAACTGTTAAAATACAGTACACTAGCAAAGAAAATAAAGATGTTTTATTATCTTCATTTTTTATTTTAAGACTCTGTCCAAGTTTGGTTCCCAGGAAACCCGAAAGTGTTATGAAAATTACATTTGAAATTAAATGTTAAACTGGGATAAAACAGTCCCAGTGTTTGTTTTTGGGATAGTGTCTTCTGTGAAAGGTAGTGATATATGATAATATCAATATTTTATGTAAGAGATAATCAACCTGTTTGGAGAATTATGAAAGAATAGAACTTTTCTGTATTAGAACCTTGGGCAGTTTAGTGCAGTATCTCAGCATTATCAAACTGGAAGCGCAGCAAAGGGCAATCCCACAACTAATTCTATAAAGCCCTTGCACATTTCTCATGTCCACAGGTTACATGTGTAGTTGCTGTCTTCTAGTATTAGTTCTAGTCTGATTTTAAGGAACTTGCTCATTCTGAACATTGGATCAGCAGGATAAAATGCTGGCTATTTTAGAAACAAACAATTGTTAAATTGTTTATCAGGCCAGAATAGTGAGTATATAGGGAAGTGCTTTAGTTTTCATTTTAAAAAATCATGCAATTGTTTTAAGAAGAGATTTAAGGCCAATATAGGGGAAAACTACGTATTTTATTTTAATAAGATACAAAGTTATTGTTTACTTGGTGAGATTTTTTTTGTCTTATGTCTTAAATTTGGGGATCGTATTTTTGTTTGCTGTTTGCTCTAATCACATCTTCACCAAGCCCATGACTTTCAATATTTCCCATCATGCCGATGGCCAATGATCATGCAGACTGACTATTCTGAAAGATACAATTGAATACATAGAATACGTCAAGTTGGGAAAAGTTGTTCTTTCCTTATTAATAGTTTCTGTTACAGAAACCATTTTGCAGTGACAAATGATGCTTCACCTTTTTTTACCGTATGCTGTTAGCACTAACTTCAGTTTAGTGTGTTTCAATGTGTCTTTAATTGTAGTTATTTCAGCCTCTTACCAGTGATTTAATTAGATTGTGGATGTTTAAATTTAGGGCTTTTCCTAGTTTGAATTTCACTTGGGAGTTGGATTGTTCATCCCAAAGCTTAAAGGCATAGTCAAGTCAAAGCTAAAAGCACATTTCACTTGGCTGGGTTGCAGAACTGTAAGTGAATAAGTATATAGATATTACAAGCTTTTGTGTCACTTCAGTCAAGGACTCTAAAGCAGCTTATAAGGCTATATAACAATACTATAGCTCAGGGATGTCAAACTCACTTCGTTATGGCGGCGTCACATGACGTATCGGAACTTTATTCCCTTTCGCTAAACCGGGTGTGGGCATAGCCAGCATGTGATGCATCTGGTCCGTGGACCGGGAGTTTGACAGCCCTGATATAGTAGAACAATGAAAACACATATAAATTAATCAGTTTAGCATTAGTAATAATTTAAGGTGGTTGCAAACTCTCATGGTTAACAAATCTTTTTTCTTTTTCAGATGTACCAAATTATGCCAGCAGAAACCTCTGGATTTGAAAGATGATAATACTGAAAGACACTGTCCTGTTACAGTGAATCCTTGGCACATGAAGAAAGCTTTTAAAGTTTTGAATGAATTAAGAAGGTATTGTTCTTGAAAAGCAGGCAATGTCTTTAGTAGTTTTCCAGATTTTGCTCTTAATTGGAATACAATGTTGAAAATGAAATTGCATTACTTAAATAAGATGCTGGGCTGGCCATTGCATTTATGTGTGTGTGTGTGTGTGTATTTTTTTTCTCCAGAGCTGGTCAATATGACTTTGAAGAGGAAATTTGAGCTGCCTAATACCACTTTTCTGGGTGGCAGAAATTTCAGCTCTTTGTTAATGACAAATCTGTTTTCAAATGCTGATTGTTGCTATATGATGTGGATTAAGGATGTCATATCATTCCCCCACCGCTGAAAAATTATCTTTCTTATGAAAGTATTCCTGTGAGGATAAGATATGTGGATAGGTGATGATGGGTATAACTTTTATTTCTTTTTATTGTAGTCGTTAATAACTTTGTGAAAAAATAATACCAAGAACTTCTATTCATCAAAGCTAGTAAATGTGGACTTGTACAAAATCCTGAAGAGGTTTCCTTCCACAAAACTATTTACAGTACAGTGATGAGATACTCTGTTCTGGAGCTGTCTTATTTGTTCATTATACTGAATGCAATATCCATTTATGCTTTACAATTAGAGACCAAACTAAATTTTAGCTATTTGCTGTTTACACTTCATTTTTTTTATTATTATTATTATTATAAGATTTAATCATATCAATAACCCTAATTCATTGAGTTACTTCTTAATGAACATGATTAGGAAAAATGATGTTAAGCAAAATGATTTCACAACCTAACATTTTGTTGCAAATTGAAGATGAAAATTGGCTTTCTTAGTGGGCCTGGCACTGCATTGCTTTAAGAATAAGTGTATATTATCAAGGAGTAAACATTTTCTATGAAATTGTACTGTAAACCTCCTTTTTGGATACTGTAAGTCTATTTCTTTACCACTTGAAAACTTCTGCTATTACAGGTAGTCCTTGACTTACAACTGCAATTGGGACTAGAACCTCAGTCATTGAGACAAGTGGTTGTTAAGCAAGATGCCCATGTGACTGCTTTACTCAGTTACCACAATCCAACCACTCCTGGTTATGGTTGTTGATTGATCTATTGGGTCACTAAGCAAAGAAGCTGCCTGCTGAGTACTGTTCCTTTCTGTGTATGGAAGGAAACGGCTCCGAAGAGTGGCAAGAACCGAGTTCAGATCTTTGAGATCTGACCTCCCTTTTTGCAGCCCTTTGCTAGAGTTGCCCTCCTCTCTCTGTGGGGAAGAAATGGTTGCAGGAACAGAGCTCAGATGTTCTGGATATGTCTGCAGTTTTTCAGAGCAGTTTCCCACCCCCCAACCCCCGCCTCAGTGTGCTGAAGGGAACTCCTTCAAAGGGTTGCAGGAATGGATGTCATCATATAGAGTTGTTTCCAGCCCTTCAGCAGGAAGTCCTTTTGCTCTCAAATGGCTTCCTGGGGTGTGGGGAGGGGATCTCAGGTGACATAGAGCTGAAATTCCCTCCCACCTGAGATTTCCTGCTGGTGGGCAGCCCTTTTGCAATCTTATCTGCTGACTTATTGACTTTTTGCGGGAGTCGGTAAGAGAAGATTGTAGATGGTGATCATGTTATTGTAGAGCACTTGGTAACTGGCTATAAGTGCGAACAGGTTTCCCAAATTGTGATCATGTGACTGTGGGGATAATGGTGCAATGTTTAGTGATGGCTGGAAGTACTTTTCGGGCCATAAAGCCCCCATTCTGTTGCTGGTGTAATTCCAGAGCATCGCTAATTGAATAAGTCGAGAACTATCTGTAGTAGCATGACAGGGTGGAGAAAACTCTACTCTTTAGTACTGAACTACAACTTCCATGTGGCCGTTTGTTACAGATACTGTAGATTATAATTCAAGTTTCTAATCATGGAGTTAAAGAATAAACTCTGCTTAATTTCTGGAAAATGTCTTTGTTTTTGTTCTTACATATTTACTGTACTTATCTGGTAAGTAAACTTATTAAGTCAACATTGTGAGGGGGCGAATTGTATACAGAAGCAAGGTTCTCAAGCTTTCTACTACTGTTGATAATGATAAATAAATTTATTCAACCGTCCTATGATTAAAAGAAATTATTTTTATCAGGGATAAGACTGGGCAAGAAATAATGTTCCTCTTTTAATTGTTAAATTTTAATCTTTCTGTCATGCGTTCCTAAATCTAATGGAGATTGCACAGAAAAAGTGGGGTCCAAGCCTGAAGTGAATTTTGATAGCACTTAAACTTTGCCTTTACAAGTGTGATCGGGTTTTTTAAAAAATAATAATAATTATCCTTAGTAAAATAAAAATAATAATAATAATTCTTAGTAAAAGAAATCTCAATAGCCCTGCTAGCAAGGAGAATGATAAGAACATGAATATTGGTTATCAGCTGCTTATTTTATTAAACTTGATGAATATGCACAATAGCTAACTAACCAGGCAATGATTATTTTTCCTGTGGTCTAAGGTTATTTTTGTTCTGTCTTTCTTAATAGTCAAAACCTATTATGTGATGTGACAATAGTAGCTGAAGACATGGAAATTGCAGCTCATCGAGTTGTATTAGCAGCTTGCAGTCCATATTTCCATGCAATGTTTACAGGTACCTGTTTTTCTTCTTCTTGTCTCTTGCAGTTGAACTATCTCAGCCTATTTTGAATGGCATAAGCATAACGGCTATTTCCTCAGGATGCTACTGTGCTGTACGTAAATATGCACAGTGTACTTAAAATACTTTAATAAGTAAACTTTGTTCTTGAAGCTGATTCCTAGAAGTAAAAGCTGCACTTTGGAAGCTGTATTCTTGCTAGTACTGTTATCCTTGGTGTTACCATTAGTTGGTAAAATGTATTCTGTAAACTGCTGAACTAAAAAGCTGAAATACTACAGCAGAGGAAATATATGGAAAGGAGGGGGGCCAGATTGAGGAACTATAGAATTGAAAATTCAACATGGGTGGAGGATGATAGCTTTACATCTTATGTTGGAGTGCTTTTTTGGCCCAATTTCAGATGATAGGATTATGTGTTTTGCCATGATACTTACTATGCCAATTGGATTTTGGAATGTTCATGCTCTGCACCACCTCTCCTGTGTATCCAGGATAGCTGTGTAAATTGGTTTGCAAGCAATTGTTAATTCAATCAGTTTAACCACATTCAGTGCATTTGAAGAAATATTTTTTCATCTGTAATAATTGTGTTAAATTAAAAACCAATAAATATAATAGAAACTAACAGGAAAAAGGGAAAAGTGCATGAAAGCAATACACACACATATCCTTAACCCCTACGAAAATAACTTTCCACCCTCATCATACCAAATATATTTCCACCTCCTCTTAGTTAACGTATAAAATTCTTCATCCCATTACATCTTTTAATAATATATCCAATCTGATTATTAGCAAAGCTTTCCATTCTAAAATAATAATTAAATATATAAAATGCAACAAGCATATCCTGACTCTTAACTGTAACAAAATCCGATTTAAAAAGTATAAAATGGAAAAAGAGAAAAATTCACCAAACTTCCTTATTTTGAATAAAAAGAGTCTAAAACTAAGATACATAAACATACATACATATACATAAATACATTGTGTATTAATGTAAAACATTGTTTGTGTATTAATGTAAACATATATACATGTGGAGAAAACTTTAACACTGTAATAAATGTAAGCAAACCCAGGAGATCACATTTTTCAGTTAAGATACCAGTAAATTCAATAAAGAGCCACATAAAATGACAACATTTTATCCCTGGTCAAATAAACTGACTTTGTAGTCCGTATTGCATTCAAATGGTTATTAGTTGTTATTGCAAATTTCTTTAGTACTTTAATCAGTCTCTTGTGAATCCAACAAAATGAAATTATTCCAATTGCTCTCTGGAATTATCATTTTTATCTTTTTCTTTAAAAGTTAAGACTTTCCCATACAGTTTTTTTGCTTTATGTCGCATGACACATTCTTATTCAGAGTTTCCTTCATATTTTTCGTCGATAGATTTTGCTGCATATCTTGTTCTGTAACATTTTCTTCTGGAAACAGATTGTTTCTGAGAAGACAAAACATAGCTGACATAATTGAATCAGATTGCTGATGCAGATCTCATTCTTCAAAGACGTCTCCAAATACCATAATAAGTTTCTATTGTTATGTCTTAAATTACAAAAGGATTTTTCTCCACAAACATGCATTCTTTAAAAATAATTTTGAAGCCATAATATTCAAAATCCAATGTTTCAACATTTTATGAGCCCTTGTTTTGTGTTTTGCTCTGTTTGTTTTTTAAAGGTCTTAAGGATTATAAAAATAGATCTTCATATTCTTATAATAAGGTTTAAAGGCATTCACCCATATTTCCAGCCTTGTCACTCTTCTTTCAAGCTTTTAATATACAATTTTCAGAGGTAATTAGCAAAGGAAGTGAACAAACTTGGTGTCCTTTTGAAAAAGGCTGTTTGCAGCTGGAGTAATTATGGCAAATTCCCCAGTCTCACAATTATCCCTTTTCATGAGGGGCAACCATAAGGAAAAACAGCTTGGGTGATCTCACCTCTCTTTTTATCCACAAATGTTAAAATGTCTACAAACATTGGCTCCACTTTTCCACAGAACTGCCTTCATTCCACCATTTTCTCCTAGAAGGTCCAAAAAATATTTCCATTCATCTTGTGAGTAATAGCATCTCCTGAACCAAGTGCCTCATTTTAAAAAGCAATTCTTCTGTTTCAAATGGTAATTAATTTTGGCTGCAGCATTTCCTAAAAGATATTTAGTTTAAAATGTAAAATGTTAGATTCTCATTAAGAATAGGTAATTTCTGCTTTTCTGAGATGTGTATAAATAAAAGTAACTGCGTGTAATGACAGGTGGTTAGAGTAGCTGATTAACTCTCTGCTTCACTTTGAACCCTTATAAAACAGCTTTAAAAGCAAATGGATATATTATTTAAAACAGCAGTGAAAGAGAAGGATAAAATTGCATCAGTACCACAGCAGTTTTATGTTCTCTCTGTTCCACCTTTCATTGTGATTAGACAACAGGTTCTGATATCATAGTAGTCTTCCAGGCAAAGTGTTGGCAGCTGTCACATAAGGAGAGATATGGAAATTAATACTCTGATCAGAAAAAAGCTCAGAAAAAAAGTAAGGTATCAGATCTGGTTAGTTTGGGAATCAGCCAACTTCTGATGTTATAAAGCTAAAAAAGGATTTGTTTTCCTTAGTATTGCTTGAAGTTCAAGTTGCTATATTAACACATTGGATATTGCAGGCATTTTCCATTGTTAACCAGTAGATTTTGGATATACATCAGAAATGCTCCTCACAGCTGAGATTTGCTTTAAATTCTCTTTTGTAAACATTCATTCTGGCACTACAGATAATCCTATTCTAATCTCCACGAATTGAAAAGGTGTCTTTTTACATTTGCAAAGGGATGAAATTGTTTCATATTACAATAAATCAAAATGCTGATACTATTAATTCTCTTGATTAATGCTTGCAATTTATTTTATTTTTTTTAAAATCACTTTACATATAAAATGAATTGATGAAATCGGTGTACATTCCGCTATTTATTACTCTGTTTTTTTCCATGTACTGTATGAAATCATATCATATCATATATCATAAATAGCATTTGCTGGCAACCAGACTGCTCTAGATTTTCCTGGCTTTCAAAATACATGGCAACGATGCTAGTCCATAGCAGATTGATTGATAAATAAAAATCATAATATAAAATAAATATGTAAGTCCAACTCAGTGCTTAAGCTTCCAAGCAATCAAGTTATGAATACCCAGTCTTTCAAAATATTTATGTAATTTGAAGAGGAGGTAGATTGAGTTTGATTACTGCTTTTTAATTCCAGATTTATTTAATATTTCTATTTCAAGGTTGTTTATCCTGGTAGAAAAATGCTAGAGAATCAGCTTATTTTTCTTCTTCAAGAAAAGAAAGGCCTTCCTCTTTGGTCCCTGGTGTTTTGAATTATGTTTGTACAAAATTAGAAATTATGAAAGAGGTCAAAAATTCTGAAAGGCATTCAGTACCTCTTGCCTGGTACTTTGGTACTCCTGGGTATTATTATATTGCCATTTCCTGTTTTATTACTGTGGAATTACTTTTATTTTTGCTTCCTAATAAGATCTCTTTGCAGCATGTTTATTCTACTTGCCAATGTTTGAATTAAATCTATTTTTGCAGGTAAAATGGCTGAAAGTCAAGCAAAGAAAGTTCGAATCAAAGAAGTTGATGGTTGGACCCTTAAGATGCTTATTGAATACATTTACACAGGGGAAATTACAGTTACAGAAGAAAATGTACAGGTGAGATGATTATATTTATCGATCATAAAACACTTATGGTGGGATAAACCTGCTCTCTCTGGGTTTGATGACGGTAATATTTATTTCTTAGCATATGACTGAAAAATGTGCACTTTTAAACAATATTTCTGTGGTCGTCTTGCCCTATTGTAGCATAAAATAATCAGCGAGCACCTTGCGTGCACTTGCATTTTAAAAAGACCTGCTGAGTTTTACAGTCCTTGACAAAGAACACTTAATTGTATCAAGCAAATGGAACAGAAAAGACTAGGGTTAGAAACCCTGGAAAAGCTGAACAAATCCATTGTTTGAAGAATACATATCAATCTATTTTCATCTCAGACTAAATACTATACCTATATCTATAATAACAGAATTTCCTAGTGCAAAAGTGGACACATTTTATATCATAGTAAATAAATGAATGTTTATGTACATACTTATGCATCCTTTGTAAAACCACAAAAAAATATTATGCTGTGCCTATTCTTTTTTTTTTACCATTGGGCTCAAAAGGTTATAAATTGAATTGATTGTAGAAAAGTATCTGAACACAATTTCTCTTTTGCCCACAGAAAACACTTAAGTTGCTAGGTAGATTTAATTTAAAGAATGGGATGTACACAGCCGTGTTGGTTAAGCAATCAATTGGCAAAAATATCATATTTTAAATAATAGTTAATATTTTTAGGAGTTGTCAGGAACTAAAACAAGGGAATAAAATGTATGACAAGGCTGCATAATTTTTCTACACCAAGGGCCATACCTCGCCTTTGACAGCTATGTCCTAGTTGAAAAACTGGTGAGTGGTAACAGGCAAAAACAAAATGTAATTTAGTTTCATTTGAAATTTATTTTGTGAGTACTCCACAATTACAAATTTAAAAATGTCTCATTTTTATCACATTAAAATTATCTGTTAATAACTTTTGGAAGCCACACCCAATACAATGATGGAACCTCATCCAAGTCCTCTCTTCCCATAGAATCAAAGTAAAGGCATATAAAGTGCATATTCCAAATATTGTTCAGTGTATCATAGTTTGTTAAAATGAACACAGTAGAGGGCGTTGTATTCCACGGCCTCTGTGAGAACTGTCAAGCTATATATATTCAGGAAAGGAAATTAATAGCTGTATCTTTAAGATGCTCATAAAATATGTTCATGCAAAGAAAATTATAGTTACAGAGAAAAATGTACAAGTGAGTGATAGAACTCAAGTAAAATTTTAAAATGCTATATTTAGCAACAGTTTAGAATGAAATCAAGATCTTCACAACAGAACCCTTGCAGGAAAAAGTTAACTGTTGATCAAATAAAACAGTAGTTTTAGTATAGAAGAAATAATATGTTGCAAAATGATAATAATTTCACAGTTACCACCAGTTTAAAAATAAAAAACACAATGCATAATGTGGTAGAATATAAAGGAGAAAATCTTATGTCAATTTTTTAATACTATTCCAGTTGGAGGACAAACAGCATAATTTTGGCTTAACCTTTTGCCATATGCTTTCATGACAACAGATGCCAAAACAAGATCTAAAGTAATAAACTTTTTAGAAAATATTAATGTTAACATCCAACTCGAGAATCCAAATAAAACTCCAGGTTCATTCTAGTTCCTAAAATCTTACTGTTTATTGAATACACTTCATGGTAATGTTGAAGCAAAACTAACTCTGACATTCCCAAGCACTAGTTCATAGAATTAAACAATAATTTCCCCAGCCAAACTCACAACTTTTCACACAGTCCATGTAAACAAGTTCACTTTGTTATGGGAACCATCTGCTTCTGCTCCACATCTGTTATGATGTCCTTGGAAAGGTTTCAGGCTCTCACAGACAGCGGAATCGTAGAGGTTTCGTTTCTCCATCTAACCCATTCTAAAGCAACCCTTCCCCGCCTACTCTAATGGCAAGTTGAAACGAAGAGGCACGGAGCTGCCAAAGTTTCATTCTTGACAATTTGTTTTGTGTTTTTTAGAACTTTGATCATTCTGCATGTGTTCTGTCTACTGTGCTTCTGGTAGTTCCTGTCAGCAATTAGATATCTCGAGTGCTGTTGATAGTTGGTTTGAGTGTCCTTGAAGAAAAGTTGTCACTGAAGTTCAAATATTGCAAGGTTTTAATGATTTTTGTAATGTTTTTATTTTACATTAGTTAAGGCAAGTAGATGTTATTTGGAATGCAAACCATGTGGATGGTTCCTAATGTAGGAGTTTACTGAGGTTTGACATGGTCTCATAAACTAAATATTCTTTATTCTTTATTGGCCAAATGTGATTGGACACTTGTTTCTGGTGCATAAGCTCTCAGTGTAGATCAGGGGTGTCAAACTCAATTTCATTGAGGCCTGCATCAGGGTTGTGTTTGACCTCGGGGGGGCCTGGGTGGGTGTGGCCAACGTGACGTCACTTGTGTCAGGGACACCTGTAGTGTCCCGAGCGCTCTGCCAGCGAAAACGGGCTCCCGAGCTCCATTTTCGGTTGCAACAGCCTCCTGCAGCCCTCTGCCAATGAAACTGGAGTTCGAGAGGGCTGCGCACAGCACTCATGGGCTGTGTTTTTGGCTGTGACAGCCTCCTGCATCCCTCTGCCAGTGAAAACAACGCTTGGGAGGGCTGAGCGCAACCCTCGCAGGCTCCATTTTCAGTGGCAGAGGCACTGTGGGCCAGTCCTTCACTGTTTCTTGGGTGGCCCTGCGGGCCAGATCTAAGCACCCTGCAGGCCGGATTCGGCCCGCAGGCCTTGAGTTTGACACCCCTGGTGTAGATACAAACAACAAAATTATATAAGATACCAATAGGAGAAGGTAATAGGAAAGATGAGAAGGATAAAAGTAATACAGCCCTATCACATGGGTAAATATGCTTAGGCATAAGACAGTGCTGTGGAAATTAGATGTTTAGCAGAGTGAAAAAAGAGGCTAGAGTTGCTTACAAGGCTCAAGCTGATAGGAAAAGAATGGAGCCTAAACCATTTAAAATAGGAGACAGGATCTACTTGTCCACCAAGTTTCTGCAATCCCTGCAACCATCAAAGGAATTAGGTACAAAATTCATAGGACCTTTCCCCTTTATCAGGATTATAAATCCTGTGACAGTGGAACTACTTCTTCCTAAGACACTTAAGACAGATTGATACAGCATTTCACTGCAGCTTGCTCAAACCTGAAATCACCTTACCTGTCAGACTGCCCACACCCACTCTTCCTGTCCCAATGATGGTTGAAGGTGAGCAACACTTTGATATTAAGGAAATCCTTGATTCCCACACTCACCGTGGGTCCACACAATACCTAGTTGTATGGAAGCAATTACCTCCCTCTGAAAATGAATGTGTAGCTAAAAAACATGTTAGAGCTCCCACCCTTTTAAGGAGATTTCACCCACTATATCCTGACAAACCTTCTTAGCATACTGTAATGTCTCCTTTCTTCACAGGTGGATTTTCCCTTTTTGTAAAGAGGGCAGCATGTCATATCCCTGTTTGTGATACTGCCATTCATCTGGGGGGGGGGGAAGGGGGATGTAGTGTTTAGATGTATTATTTAGTTTATTGCTTTCTTCCTTGCTTATAACTTTTCATTTTATAACCTTTATCCTGGCGCCTGAGCGCCCTGAGATTTTATCACCTTTTGAGAAATGTGAGGGGAGGGGGAGACCATGTGGATTGTCTCATTCTGAAAGGGGGCAGAAGATGACCCTGAGAATGCTTGCTTATCAGGATCCCAGGAAGGCTGTTACAATAACATCTCAACACCTGTGGATTGGTTGAATCCACGTCAGACTGAAGGGAGGGGTTTCTAATTCCTACTTTTTTTTATTTATTTATTTATTTTTACATTTATATACCGCCCCATTCCGAAGACTCGGGGCGGTTTACAACTTAT
>JANHFL010008719.1:0-12508 GCA_032468155.1 Oxyrhabdium leporinum
GGGGGCAGGATGGATGCCTCCTGCAGCACCCTGCCGGCCAAAACCTGGCGTGGGGGACTGTGCGCAGCCCCCCTGCACCTCATTTTTGTCCTCCATAGGCCCCTGCAGCACTCCGCCAGCCGAAAATGGACCTCATGGCTCACTTTCGGCCCCTTTTTTGGGCTATTGTCAGCCCATTTCCCCCCTGTTTTCGGCCTGTTTTGGGTTGTTTTTCTGGCCCGTTTTTTGGAGATTTTTGACCCATTTTCTGGGATGTTTTCAGCCTGTTTTGGGCCCGTTTTCAGCCTGTTTTGGGCCCATTTTTCAGCCTGTTTTGGGCCTGTTTTTTGGCCTGATTTCAGCCTGATTTCAGCCAGCAAAGTGCTGCAGGAGGCCATGGTGGGTGAAAACAAAGCACTGGGGGGCACACATGGCCCATTTTAGCCATCAGAGGCACCGCGGGCCGGTCCTTTGATAGTTCCAGGCCAGTCCCGTGGATCAGATTTAAGCACCCTGATGGCCAGATCTGGCCCACAGGCCTTGAGTTTGACACCCCTGATTTAGAGAGTGCTATAAAGCAGGGGTCCCTAACCTGTAGGCCGAGGACTACTACAGGTCCACGGCCTATTCGCAACTGGGCCACTTGAGTCGCTGGCTGGTGTGTGCATGTGCACACAGCCCCATTCACACAAGTGTTGCCAGGACTCACAGCCCCACTCACAGGAGCATCACCTGCGCTCTTAGTCCCACTCGTATGAATGTGGCAGGCACTCTCGGGCCCACTCATGTGAGCAACAGGTGCTTGCTCTCGTGTGTGGACACGCACATGCCTGCCCCTCCCACAAAACCATCCCTTCTTTCCCCCCCCCTCCCCGCTCTGGGTCACCAACCCGGAAGAATGGTGAACTCTGCTATAAAGCACTATGAGATGGTATATAAGTCTAAGTGCTATGCTATTTATTGCTACTTCAGCCTGCAGACTGACTCCCCTTACAAATGGGCTGGTGCCTTGATTGCAATCACAAACACCATTTTGTGTTTTTTTTATGCCACCCCCCCCCTCCCGAGGGAAGCCCCCAGCCAGAGGATTACCATCCAATATTAGCAGACCAGCTTCTTGGTGGCTTAGCTGTGCCTTTCTGGGTAGGGAGCCCAGGACTCTGTAACCTGAGCATGAAACAAGTGGAATTGTATAATCCAATAGGTAGCCCACCTTTCCGCTCAGGTGAATCTGTCAGGTCTATTGATGTGCTTCCTGGACATTGTATCCCATAAACTTTATGCAAGGATAATTAGATTCTTTTCATGCCATGCGAATCCATCTCTAATGAGCTCCTTCTTTTCTGCAGGAGGCCACACACTCCTCCTCCCCGGCGGGTGATAGAGGAGATGCCCTGGAAAAGGCTGGTCAGCCTCCATCCGGCTGCTTACTCCAGCCGCCAGGGTTTACAGGACTACTGGATCAGCCCCCAGAGGCGCCATCCAGCAGGCAGCACAGAGCGCACTTCCAGAAAGCAGTGGCTGATCCTTCCAGGAAGCACTGGCATCTCAGATGTGGAGTCTGTCCATTGGCCAAGCTCGGGACAGTACAGGCACAAACTCATGTGAGTAGGGAGGCTAGACTGGCAACAGGCAACACTGCTCCCTACTGCTTATATCCCCCACTCAAAAGGACACCTCTGAATCTTCTGCCAGGATGAGTTTAGTGCTTCCACCCACTTGGCGCTTGCTTTGTCCTCATGCTGTAGGCACACCTGATGTGCTGCAGGGCTGAACTGGAGAGTTAGTACATATGGATGACTTTGGACCCTCAGAATTAACCCAGAGGAAAATCTTCCAGCTAAACCCCACCACCCAGCCCTGCTCTATGCTGTTGCCTTCTCCCACTTCCCGAGGCGGGGGCAAAACACTAGAGAGATCTCCAAAATTGGAGCTTCTCCGAGAACTCCACCATCCCCTTGTGGTTGTACTGGGAAAGGGGGAAACAGGGTGGAAGAGGCTGGACCTCTAGGCTGACTCCAAGGGGATGCTGATTTTGATCTTATCCAGAGGGAGGAGAGAAACAGGGAGCTTCAGTGCCTCCCTTCCAATGTCGTGTGTGTGTGTGTGTGTGTGTGTGTGTGTGTGTGTGTGTGTGTGTGTGTGTGTGTGCTGAAAAACATCCAACCTACCACTGCTCTTAGCTCATTGCTCATTGCTCTTAGCAGAGGGTGTCCATTTTCTCAGAGCAGGGAGACCAGGTCAATTGTGTTGTGCCAACAGGGTTGAATGCCTTGCAGCCTCTTTTGTAAATTGTAAAGGGAGAAGACTTTCCACGCTGCTCCTGGCCGGGATATGTGTTTCCCTTCCCCATCCAGCCTTTTCTAAAAGGAGGGAAGAGGCAGCCAGAGCTGGAGGAAGCCTTTTCTGGCCAATTCATGAGCAAAAGGAAAAGGGGCGGGTGGGATTCTGGCTCAAACAGGACTTTGGCAAAAGAAATTTGGGCTCCTTTCACTCCATCATGTCCAACCCAGCCAGCCAGCCACTCAAATGCAAATCGGCTCCTGGCAGTTGCTGGGTTACCAGCACCTGCCTCGTAGATCCTTTCAGCCAATGAGGGCTTTTTCGGGTGATGTCATATTGCTAGCTGATGGGTCATTGGCCAGAACAAGCTCACCATTGAATATTCTGCCAGGTGGTTACCTGGATGAAGGTGGATCTGGGGCTGGACTGCTCCTGTTTCCAGGCTGCCCGAGGCATTGCCACTGTGCTCCCCCTGTAAGTTCCCTTGTATTGTGGCTCCCAGCCAGGGCCTGGCGCGGGGGTGGGGTGGGGGAGAGGAGGGAGGGAGGAGGCGAGAAGCAACCAAGAAGGTTTGCAAGTTGCAAACCTTCTCCTTCCAGAAGAAATGTCAGGCAACGCCCCGTTTTGACTCTTTCCTGGCCAGTTTAAAAACAGGCACATGCTAAAGGGTGCCCTAAGTGGGCACTTTCACAGAAAAGTTTTAAAAGAGCTGGATTCGGGGGGTGGGGTGGTTCTCCCCGTGCCCACTTGAAAGCAGAGCAGAAACTCAAGTATAGCAGTTTGGAGCTCTCTAGACCAGGGCATCCCCTCAACTAGAAAGGCAAGAAACAATGGATGGAAACTAACCAAGCAGTGAAGCAACTTAGAACTAAAGAGAAATTTCCTGACAGTGAGAACAATTAACAGGTGGAATGGTTTTCCTTCAGAAGTTGTGGATGCTCTCTCACTGGAGGCTTTTAAGAAGGGACTGTCTGAAATGGTATAGGGTCTTCTTCTTGAGCAGGAACCAGAACACCTCCAAGGGCCCTTCCAACATGTTATTCTGTTATTCTGATCGGCCATATTCACAAGCCATGATTTCTCTTGGCTGCTGAGATATATTGAGAAGGAGGGACATCTTAAAGCTAACATTCCTCATCCAGAATGGAGTAGGGTCTCCTACTTGAGCAGGGGGTCTGACTAGAAGAGGTGCCTTCCATAATGCCTTCCAAATCGGATACTCTGTATTTTCTCATAACTGTAAGGGCTGGACCCCTAATGAGGAAAAAGATTTCCTTAATTATTTTTATCTTCCAAGGGTAGATGTGAAAAACTTTGCAGGGAAGTGGCAGGGAAGCCCAATGAGCTCATCTTAGCTACAAAATTCATCAAGGTTGGCCTGGATTCTCTCTGCTTTCCCACCTTTTCTGGAACAGGGGATCTCCAGGCTCTGCTTAGACCAGGGTTTCTCACCTAAGATGCGTGGATATCAACTCTCAGAATTCCCCGGCCAGCAAGGGAATTACAGTGGTTTAGCCCAAGAGCCTGTGCATTTTCCATTAAATAAATTATGTATCATATCAGTGGAGCAACTGGGTGATAAAGGTTATTTCACCTCATTTCTCCAGGCAACTAGAAATCATTCAATAATTTGACATCTACATTGGTGATAGATTTTTTCCTTTTCCTAAGGTTTTTTTTTAGTTGTTCTTATAAAGGGCAGCATTAATATTTATAATGACCTGGGCAGCATTTTTCTGGATACAAGGTTGTAAAAAAGAAAAACAATCATAGACATGCATTCACATACACAAATACAAACTTGTAGTCAATTTCCTTTTGGATAGAAAATTAAGGGGAAGGAAAGTGAACAACAAAAATTCTCTTTGGAAATTTATGTTGAGAAATTTGCTCAAATCTACTGGAAATCCACTTGGACTGAATTCTGGGAACTAAAGTCCACACATCCTAGATGTGCTAAGAAAAACATCCATCTGCAGAGCACATTCAGAAGAAAAACAGTCTCCTCCTTGTCATCAAATTGGGATTGTTTTGTGGCAATTCTAGAAGATGTAATTTCTATCTTTAGTGGGTATTAGAGTGGAGAAGGAAGAAGGAGCAGAGTCTGAATCTGCCCCAAAAGAATAGGGTGATTCCAATTGGCTTCTATCCTCCTGATTTTGTTCAGCATTATTGACCTGAATTTAAAGATAGTCCTCGACCTACAATCACAACTGAGCCCAACATGTCTATTGCTAAGTGAGACATTTCTTAAGTGACTTTTGCCCCATTTTACGATCTTTCTTGCCACCGTTGTTAAGTGTATCACTGCCAAGTTAAGTGAATCTGGCTTCTCCATTGACTTTGCTTGTCAGGAGGTCGCAAAGGATGGGTGGGTGTCACATGACCCTGGGACACTGCAATGGTCATAAATATGAGTCAGTTCCCAAGTGTCTGAATTTGGATCATGGGACCATGGGGATATTGCCTCATCTGTAAGTGTCAAAAATAGTGATAAGCCACTTTTATCAATGCTGTTGTAACTTCGAACAGTCACAAAATGAACTGTTGCAAGGCAGGGGCTACCTGAATAGGTATTAATTGTCATTTTAGGCACCTAACTTTGAGAGGTTCTTCTTCAATTGCCATTTCAATTGTTTCACTTTACGGAACAGTCTTATTGTACCTTAATTATTATGGTGCTGTGTTTGCATTACCAAACTGAATAAATTTCAAATTGAACCTGAAGGATTGCACAGCTCTAGTTTTTAATGGTTAAAAAACTGGATTGGAAGTGCGTTCATAATATATGGATGAAGAAACATCTGATAAATTAACCTTTGGGGAGAGGGTCTGTTCTTCCTTAGAGGGAGACAGAGCCTAAACACAGAAATCACTCTGTCTGTCTGCAAAATTTATACTTTTTCCCACCACTCACTTTTCCCTTCAATCTCAGTGTTTTTTTGATCACACTTTGATTCTCATGGCCATGGCGACATTATTGATTTTTTTAATTTCCTTTCCCGATACCCTTGCTACTGTTCATGCTGAACTCTGTTCTTTAGATGCAACTTTCTCGCCCAAGGCCATCTTAAAAAAAATATCTGGCTACTTTTATGACTAAACCTTTTAGCAAATGCAGTGTTTGAAAAATAACAAAATGATCTCCTTTTCTTCAGGGAAGTTGCTGAAAAGAGGTGCTGGTTACACCTCTTTTCCCCTAGCAGGGAAAATAAAATTAAGAGTTTTTGATCAGCATTAGGAAACTGATTGTGGAGATATGAAATTGACAACGTTGGATTCTAAAATTGCATTTCAGATGGAAAAACTGACAAGGGAAAAGGGATGGTAGAACTGTGACTCCTCCAGAAGATTCATGATCAGGAAAATATGGGTTGCCTGTTGAAAACTCAGCGATTCTACTTATCTCAGTGCTATTAGGATTTAGGAAGGCAATCAAAGCTGGCTATTTCAGCAGGCTGTTCAGGGGCAAATTTGAGAAGAATTACTCCTGAATAGGAATATATAGAGTTATATAGGTTTTGGGAATTCCTCAGCATAGGAATATTTGAGTGTACAGTACAGATAGTCCTCAATTTACAACCGTTCATTTCACAATGGTTCAAAATTATGACGACTTGAAAAAAGTGATTAATGATCTGTATTTGCACTTACAACCATCGCATCCCCCATTTGATCATAATTCAGAACTTGGGAACCCACTAAAAGATGTCAGATATGCAGAGATTTATTTGCATTTTTCTAGATGTAAGAAAACCACTTTGGTATAGAAGTTAAGGTGTTGGCCTAGAAACCAGGAGTTCTAGTCCCACCTTCATCATACAAGCTGGTGGGTGACCTTGGATGATTCACTAGGAGACAGTGAGATCTAGTCCCACCTTAGGCATGAAAGCTGACTGGGTGACTTTGAGCCGATCACCAGGAGACCATGAGTTCTACTTTTACCTTAGGCATAAAAGCCAGCTGGGTGACTTTGGGCCAGTCACTCTTTCTCAGCCCAACCCATCTTACAGGGTTCTTGTTGTGGGCAAAATAGGAGGAGGAAGGAGTATTATGCATGTTCACTGCCTTGAGTTATGTATAAAGTAATAAAGATGGTATAAACATTGAATAAACAAACAAATAAATACATAGATTCTCTGTAGCTCAAAAGCACTCCTAATAGGCTGCAAATAGGTGGCTGATTGGCAGTGAATATCAAAGGAGAAACAGTGGAGAAAATCAAAGTTGGCTTGATTCTTAGCCTCTTCCTGGTTTGGGGAACTTATTCCTACTTTTTCATTATGGTTTCTGGAACTGCATCAACCTCAGCAGCCAGGGTCCTCTGTCTTTTATCTGCCTCAGCTTGTCTCCCCATCTGCTGCAGCTTTCCTGCTCTGTGGGCCCAGATGCAGTTCTTCTTTTTCCATCTGTCCCTTCTTTAATGGGGTCTCGGGGAGTGGCCTGCACGAGGGAGAGACTCCTTAGACCAAGGAGGGGAGGCTGCAGGAAGGCAGAGACAGCTGAAAATGGGGGTCTCTGCCAATTGGTCAGCTCAGTCACACCGTTGCATTGTCGGGATTTTTTCTGCCAAAAAGTGGCCCTGTTAGGAATCTGAACTAATCACACAAAAAATCAGGTTTAGCTATTTTTTTAAGCTATTTTTTAAAGGCAGTGTTTCTCAACCTTGGAAAATTGAAGATGTGTGAACTTCAACTCCCAGAATTCCAGCCGTGGCTGGCTGGGGAATTCTGAGAGTTGAAGTCTACACATCTTAAAGTTCCGAAGGTTGACTAACACTAGTAAATATAGAGCAGGATTTGTTTAACAATTGATCCAAGCCAACTTTTTTGTTCAGATCAGGGCTGTAGAGCATTTTGGAGTCACAACTGCTACAGTATCTCTGTTAACATATACAAGCCGTGTCCACTTTTCAGAACAGGTTCCTACAAGCAGTAAATTGCCTGAGAGTTTTTTATTAAGTACATCTTGTAAATGTTGGACGTAGGTGGGTCCTGCAGTCTGATATTTGTTTATTTGTTTAATTAAATTTATATAATCACCCATAAAACAGAACATTTAAAAATAAAATTTTAGAAAACCATAACTAAAACCACAGGAGACTGTCCTCAAGATCTTACAAACAATGTATCTACACTTCCATGGGATCCTGAAGCCTATTGACAAAACTATTTTATGAGATTTGCAGAAAATCAGTGGGATCGGAGCCAGTCTATAAACAATGCTAGTAAACGTCTATTTTTAGGTAATTTCCAATAGTGATTAATATAAATCAAAAGCAATAAATAGATAAATGAAATAAAAGCAATGGATATCTTATGTGTCAAAAACAAATCCAACAGCAAGGTCACAAATAGAATACAAAATACAGAATTGGAAGGGACCTTGGAGGTGGTCTAGTCTAGTCCCTGCCCAAACAGGAGACCCTATACCATTCTGGATAAACAGCTGTCCAGTCTCTTCTTAAAAACCTCCAGTGATGGGACACCCAGAATTCTGGAGGCAAGCCTTTCCACTGATTAATTGTTCTATCAGGAAATTTCTCCTTAGTTCTACATTGGATCTCTCGTTGATAAGTTTCCATCCATTACTTCTTGTTCTGCCCTCTGGTACTTTGGAAAATTGGTTGTCCCCCTCTTCTTTGTGACAACCTCTCAAATATTGGAAGATTGCTATCATGTCACCCCTAGTCCTTCTCCTTGTTAGACTAGATGTAGAAGTATATGTAGACATAGATTTAGGAAATACATTATCTGGAACATTATAATAGAATACAATGACTTTCTGATGGTTTTTGGTTCTTATGGTGTAAAGGGGCTATGTGCAGGCTGTGGAAGCAACACAGTCTAGCCTGTGATTTGTTGAGTACTTTGCATGGCCCCAGTGATGGTGATGCTTTTAAGGTCGTGCTGATGTACTGTACTATGACATAGTGAAACAGGTGCTAGTGTTTGGAACTGGGATGCATCCTGGCTCTTTTGCAAGTCTGAACATTGTATTAGTGATGCCCAGTCACAATATTGCGGTTATCTCAATTCATTTTCTTGTGGCTTTGTAGATGATATAAAACTGGTGAGTCATCCCTGTAAAGTCAGATTTTTTTAAAAAAATTCAATAACCGCATTAAACATATATAATTATACATATATAATTGCGTCCATTGCAGCCACACCCATCTTAAGGACCAACCTCTCCTGAAGCAAGGACTGGATATGTCAGAAAGTACAGCTGTAGATGTGGACTTGAGCCAAGATGACTTTAACTGGAGAATGTTCTGCAGGGAGGGCCTCTGAATCTGGGGTATCGGGGAGATCGACAGATGTTTTCTGAAGGAGCAAGAAAGATGGTCTCTCCAGGTTAGCAGAAAGCACATCAAAGCAAAGAGGTGAACCACCATCTGCCCTTTGAAAAAAAACAGCAGGCCTGGGGGAAGGAAGGAAGAAGGGAGAGGGGGAGACCACATTGCTCAGCTCGGTGTCACTGAATGAAGAGAGTCCCATTGGGCTATGGTAGCCAAATAGCAGGACTCTGGTCACACCTCTACAAAGGTGCGACTAGTCTCCTGATTTTCTGCAGTTTGCAAGACCAGGATGCTAATCAAGAAAGAGAGTTCATCAAGGAATTCATGAAAACTGGTTTCAACCATCTCTTGGTCAACTTTGTTACAATGCCTCCAATGTCTGGCTTTTGCAGACGAGGTTTGTCTCAAACTGAGCTGTGGGTGAGTCACACAGCACCACCCAGGTTGCATGGAACAATATGTTGGTAACAACTACTAGTTCCCTCACCGCCATTTCTAAAAATAGACACACCTCCAAGAACTTTAGGGCATAGCTGGGGGCCTGCATTAACCTGCATTAGTCAGTTAAGTCTAATGGTGGAGATGCTGACATAGAAAGCAGGGGTCTGTGAGTTCTAATCCAGCATTAGGCATGAAAGCGACTGATTGACATTGGGCCGATCCCCCCTCTCAGCCCAATCCACCTTACAGGGTTGTTATGGGGAAAATAGAAGAAAACAAGAGGATTATGTATGTTCACCACCTTGAATTATTTATAAAGTAACAAAGATGGGATTAGGACAACAATAAATAAAATAAATAAAATAAAATATCCTGAGTTTATGTGACCTTCTCAGCCAGTTTTTGATAAAGAAAATCAATGAGGTAAACCAGATTCACTTAACAACCACATGGTTCATATAACAACTATAGTGATTGACTTAACAACCATGGCAAAAAAGATCATAAAATCAGGTGTGACTCACTTAACAACTACCTTACTTATGGTAGCAACGGAAATTTTGGTTCTAATTTTGATTGTAAGTTGAAGTTTACCCTTACCACAGCATTAGCATTCTCTGAAGAGAGCTACACTTAATGCATGCTTAAAAATAAAATAATAAAATAAAATAGCTCTTTTTATAGACCACCAAAACTACTTTTATAAGGAATCCATTCAAAAATTAAGCAATCTTGGCAAGTGTCTCTTAGGCACTGAAGGGCAAAGATATCAAGAGTCAGGAGTCTCCACAGCTGAATCCCAGACCGCCTTAGGGTTCCCACAACTTCAGGACTAGGTGATGGAGTGCCTATAGGGGTCAGTAGGAGCCAGGCAGCTTGTACCCTTTGCTTACGTCAGCAATCCCATCCTTGATGAATCATTCCTAGTTTTTATGTTTGGAGAAGAGTGAACACCTTGCAATAAAGACAATTAATTGCCTTTGCTGTGAGCTGGGTTAAAATAAGGTCATCTCAAGGATATGTCATTAAAAAGGGGATGCCCGGGCATGTTTGCACTATGGTTATATGGTATGAAGAGAAATGCCATCCACCCCAACAGGCAAAGTGGCCCTTCCACAAATCAGAATTCAAGAAGGCTCTGGTAGGAATTTTTGTTAAGTGTTGTTCTGCAGATCAGACATGCAATTTTCTGCGCTGCTTTGTCCCCAAAGGGATTCTTAAAGTGCCTTTTAAAAAGTCACCCCAAATTCACCACAACCACAAGCTGCCGTCCTGTGCAAAAAAAGGCTGGTACGGATGGAGCGTCACTCTTTCGCACCTGGCTCCTGGGCACACCTGCTTGGCTCATCACGTTCTGCCCGCCACATGGCATTTGTGTGGTGCTACTCATGCACTGGTGAGATGCAGAACAGAGCGGGCTTGACAGCCTGGGGGAGAGAGGGAGAAGCATCAGCCAGAGGAGAAGCTATTTTGGCTACCAAGCAGCACCAGAACAGCCAACTGCCTACACGGGAGAGCAGGTGGCTCTCTGAATTACGGCATCAGACTTTGCAGCAAGCAAACAGCAGATGGGCTGGAGGGGGAGAGGCAACTAAGGGGGAGGGGACCTCGCTAAACCAACTCCTGACGCTTCCTATAAATACTGCACAACCTCCCAGCTTTCTGCTGATCTGAAATTGATGTTGTTAACTGGTCTCCCGGTCCCACCGGGAAGAGACTGAGCTGCAGCTCCGAAGAAGGTAGGAGGTGTTAGTGGCGCACTCAGCCCTTCCTCTTGAGCGACAAGCTCTTTGTTGCAGAAAAGGGGTTGCTTTTTCATCCAGGGACCTCATTTCCATGGTCAGGAGCTCTGAAGATTTTAACAAGGTTCAGCACAAGACTCCCAGCTAGGTTTCAAAGCACCTGGAAGAGATGGCAATAACAAGACCAAGGAGCAAACCACCCTCTTTGTGTACACTGCACGTGGCTGGTTGCGGTACAAGCACACAATCGTTATCAAATCATCAGCATCTGGGTGTAGTTCTTTGCAAAGTCCATCTTGGTGGTGACTAGCAATATTTAAAAGCCCCAAAGCTCTGGAAACAAAAAGCTCCCTCTCTGCATTTCAGGAAGAAAAAAAAAAACCCCACCAGGCGGAATGTTTGTCTGAGCTGGCTACAGCCCTGGTTATTGCTGCAGTCTTCCCCGGATCACAAGGAAGCAGCAATCGAATCACTGTAGCTCTTGCTGAAAAGGTTGGACTGCAATTCCCAAAATTCCCAGCCATCTTGGGAACAGCAGTCCTATAAATCTGGAGCACGCAGAGTGGGCAAAGCTGTTCAAAAGGTTGGTTTGGTAAGTTGAACTTCATGGTGCTGAAACTGAAACCAAACCAATGAAAAGGCAGTTTTCAACAAGAGTGTTTGCACTTTAAACTTAACCACTGGATTCCAGTACCTAACTCAGCTGGAAACAAACTTAACACTCTTTTTCCAGATTAAAGCCTCTTCCACTGCATTGGTCTCAGTGATGGCCTGTGTTGTGTTGTGTTTTGTCCAGAATGCGGTCAACACGGCCTTGGTAGATTTTCTTGTATCTTTACCTTTTCCTTTCTGTGGGCAGTTCTTTGATCATAGGTGATTTTTGTTTTGAAGCACCTGTCCCTCCCCGCACCCATCCCCATCCCCAATACCCTTGTACCTGATAACTTCCAGTGTGGTACATCCTATGTTAGTTCAGTAAGATAAGGAAAAAAACTGCACAATTTTACCATTTTTCATCTGTCTCTGTCTCTCTCTCTCTCTCAGTCCACCTTTCTGTTGTCAATGAACTTGTAAGAAAAAAAAAGACCACCATTGTATCATTATTTTTATTATTTGCTCTGTAAGGAAAACTGATAGAACTTTTAACAATTTCACATCTTAAAAAAATAATAATTAAATGTCCACAGTTTCATCAGTCCCGCCATCCTGGATGAAATGGTGTGGGAGGGCAGCACCCACTGACCAGACAGGGGACTTTACTGCCACAGGAGCCAGCTGGAGGGGTGAAGTTTGACTATAATGACACGAAGCTGAACAGTCACCCCTGGGCTGAGCCAGCATAAGGATCCACTTTCCACTTCCTCCGCTTTTCCACTTTTGATACAGATGGAAAAGGCAGGCCGTGGGTCCTTTTTAATGGGTTTGGGCAAGTGGAGCGAGTAAATCCAGGTCTTCCCATCTTCACGAAATGGCCTGCTGGTTGTGCGATCAGCTCCGTCGGTCAAGTCATAAAGAGCACCTGGAGTCGTGGGCTTTCAGCTGCAGCCAACCCAGGCAAATCTCATTCACCCTACAGGAAAGGAACTACCGATGATTCTGTTGAACATGCTGTTCCTGCCTTGGGGGTGGGGTTTGGGGTAAAATATTAAACTTTCTTTTTAAAAATATAAATAATTTAGGGGTAAAATGTTTATTAATAAAATTCCATAAATTTCCTTATAAATTCTTAGTGAGACTTACTTCTCATATTTTAGACTGCAAT
>JANHFL010008720.1:13493-29501 GCA_032468155.1 Oxyrhabdium leporinum
CCCCCCCCCCCCCCCCCCCCCCCCCCCCCCCCCCCCCCCCCCCAAGGGTCCTCATCAAGGTCCACCAGTCATTGGGAGAGGAACTCTAATCTGTCTTGCATAACTGCAGTGGTTAGTGATACCAGATAATTGGGCCATGATCTGATCATAACAAGGGAGATTCTAAAAGTTTATGTTGCCACTGCTCCAACAGGTAAACCTGGTATGTGGCTACTGTCCCAGGTTAGGCCCTGGATAACCTGGGATAATAGCCATCATGGTAGCCATGAACTCCTGAGCTGCCTCATACCCCTTACATCCTTACTAAAAGGAATGAACATATAAAGGGTACATGCATATGAGCAGCCAAGAATCAACTTAATTTGATTCTTCTTAATGAAGTGCAACATGCATTTAACAAATTTATATAGAGCTGAATTCACTATCTAGGGAAATAGTTATTTCTCACTAATTTGGGAAAAATTAGCTAAAGTTGCAATCAAATTCACAAACAATAGGGAATAAAATTAGCTCACTAAGCACTCTTGGACCATAAACAAAGGGAAATAATTCATTTGGAAAAGAACATTAAAGCAGATTTACAAATTTATTTTACTTATAACAAAATAAATATGAAAGCCACTGCTGTGAAAAGCAAACAACTTGGTTAGCATGCCCATGTCAAAGCATGGGCATAGCACATTTCTTCTAGGATTTAAAAATACAGAGATGGAAGAGGTAGCATTTGTCAAAAATAGAAAGAAAGCACTAAAAAAATAGAAAAATGAAATAATTTCATGGGTGCAGAAGTTTAATCTGTGGAAACTTTTTAGAGTATGGGGATAAACTTGAGAGATTTAGAAAAAAAAACCAAGCAAGAACAAATTATAGCATTAATCTTCTCAAAATGATAGAACACAATAATGATTCAACCCGCTGTTCATAAGTCTATACTATAGAATTTCAAATTTATTTCAAACTTACATGAGGCCAAATTTCCAATCCCACATGGGTATAAATCAGAAACTTATTAAGATGCTTTTAATAACTCTGCGGTAGTCATGATGTAGAGTCTAAATGAAGAATTATAGTAATCCATTATTAGGTACTCTGAAGCTGCAAACTGTATGATTAAAATTAGATTTGAAAATATACAATCATCACAATTAGTCTAAGATTTTAGGTAATAATTTGGCTTGTGACCACGGAAACTAAGATCTGAAAACAATTAAGATCATTGGACATACTCTCCTTCAGAAACTTCATTGAGTAGAGAGAAAAGTGACATGCTAAAGATGGTACCATTTCATGGATAAAGCAAATGCTATTGGGGGGCGGTGGAAGAGGAAGAAATGATGCTCTTTGTTGGTAGTAACATAGTTAAACTTTCAAGAAAAAAAACAGATCCTGTTTATGGAAGTATAGGTTAAGTAATAAAATAAAAAACAGATAGCACTAATGATTTCTTAAGCCAAATCGAATGAGCTTTGGCAGAGAACTTGTACAAATTTAAAAAATCGACAAGGAAAAGCGAGCTGAATAGATTTACGGATAGGTACAGGTTTTCAGATCAAATTAGAAAAGCTTAATACATTTAGATAATGTAAAGAACAGTCCACAGAAAATAATAACCATGTCTTGACTGGAGCTTTTTTTGTCATTGCATGTGCATCTAAACAGACTAGAAGGCTAGAAAGCAACAACTTTAGCACTTTTTGCTAATAGTTGTTGTTCTGTCATTAACCTCACTAATTGGAACCATTTAAGTCTGGCTATTTTCTGGCCAAGGATCAAGACTTGTCAGTGTAACCTTTCTGCATAATTTTAATAAGTTCTGGAAAAATTCCCTGCATCATAATAGCTGTAGTACTACCCCTTAATTATTCCCAAAGATGTATGGTTAAAAGCAATGGCAACTTTTCTTCTTTTTTCCTGACTAGGCTATCTTTGACTGGACCAAAATAAAAACTAAACACAAATCCTGAGCAAAATTAGGAAATATCAGCTATTGTACATATCCAGAAAGCTGAATATCTGTACTGCATTACAATTGTGAAATATTTTGATAAAAATACCGCAGTGTTGCTTGCAATTTTGCTATTTTAAATTCAGCTACATAAAGATACTCCCCAAATTATCGATTTAAATAAAATCAAGAGCCAATGCAATACCAATACTTATTTGATAGCACTGTCTTTAATCTAGATTGAGCTACCGCATCGATCTTAATACAGGTAGTCCTCGACTTACAACAGTTCATTTAGTGACTGTTCAAAGTTACAACGGCACCGGAAAGAGTGACTTATAACAATTTTTCACACTTACAACCTTTGTAGCATCCACATGATCATGTCAAAATGCAGATGCTTGGCAACTGGTTTTTATAGTTATGAATTCATACTTATGACCATTGCTATGTCCCAAAGCCACGTGATCACCTTTCATGTGATCACCTTCTGACAAGTAAAGTCAATGGGGAAGCCACATTCACTTAACAACCATATTACTAACTTATCAACTGCAGTGATTCACTTAACAACTACAGCAAGAAAAGTCATAAAATGGGGCAAAACTCACTTGACAAATGTCTCACTTAACAACAGTAATGTTGGATTCAATTATGGTTGTAAGTCGAGGACTACCTGTGTACCATTAGTAGTGATCAATTAGCTTTTAATCCTCTTCATGCCTTTTTGACTCATTATTTTAAGAATTGTGTTGATTTGTTACACATTAACATTTGGAGTAGACATTTTATTTAACTGTACACAAAATCTTATCGATGTCCAGTATCTGAAAAATATGTATCTTTATTATTTTGCACTGATTTTCATCCATCTTGGTAAACTGATGTCAAGCAGAGAGATAACATTGGATCAGCCTGTTCTTTCAAAGTAGGCAATGGGTATTTCTCTTGGTACCTCTTCTGCTTCACCTCATTTGAATTCCTTTCAGATCATTACAAAATAAATAAGCGAAAAGATGGCATGTGGCAAAATAAAGCACTGATTTCTAGAAGCTAGGTTCTAGAAAGATGTATAAGAACACATGTGGGCTCCACATGGTCTCATAGACATTCACAAAAAAAGAAAGAAGGTAGCTTGTATCCCATCTTTGTATCCAATGTATCCAATTTTGTGCCTTTAAATCAATCTTAATTCTTTGCAACTGACTAGAATAGTTTTATTGGCAAGTTCCCCCCTCCCCCCCACATGGTTTGCCATTGCATTCTTCTTAGGGATGAGAGAAAGTAACTAGCCCAAAGTGACCCAGCTGGCTTTCTGCCTAAGGTAGGACTAGAACTCACAATCACCTGGCTTCTAGCTTGGTGTCTCTAACCACTAACAAGACAAAGGTAAAATGGTGGGATTTTGGAGACTATCCTGGAGGATTTGGGGAGGGGGGACATGAAAAGCACCAGCACAGATTTGCCTTCTGGTAAATGGAGTTTTGGGACAGCCAATGTTTGAATTGGCTTGCCTTATCTCCTGGCAGTCTTCTTCATTCACAGCTAGCTCTCATAATTGCAAATCTGTTCTCTAGCCAAAAGGGTTTTTCATAGTTATCTTCCTTCTAGCACTTAACTGATATAACCCCCATGTAAATAACAAAACTGACATGTGTATCTTTTTTCTATTTATCCCACCTCCTGTGTCTATTTATCCCACCTCCTGTGTCTTCTTTCTTTCTCTGCTTTCTTCTTCTTCTTTTCCCTGTTATTGTTCTTTCAGAGTAGCTGTTGCCATCCAAATGTGTTAGGGTAGAGCTTCCAGAAATGTTACCCAGCAAAATCATTTTGGTTGAGAATTTAGGGAATTGTCTTGCAGGATGCCAGATTAGGGAATGTTGTTTTAGATTCAAGACTATATTTTAAACTTGAGTTTTTATAAAGTGCCTTTTATAAATGAACTATTCTGTTGTATTATGTCAGTGTCTAGCAGATTGTCATGTCTCTTGGAGGACAACAATCTGCTTGTTTAAATACTTTCTAGTGAAGAGCTTGGCTTCCTGAATAATTCCTCTTCTTTGGAGTGTGACTACTATCATATTGAAAGTAGGAAGTAAAGTTAGTCATTCCAAATAATAGTATTAAATATAATTGTTGTACAATCATTGCACTTGTCGTGATGTAGAAAACAGGATCTTACCTCACCAATCTGACAAAAAGCCACAAAAAGCCAGATGAATCACTGATGCTATCCTCAATTCCCCTGCGGTAGCTGAATTCATAAGCGAGACTTCAATGAACTCTTTCAATACAGATCAGCCATCCTACTGGCTGGGAAATGGGCTTTTGTGCAGTGGGATTATTTCGACATTCCTCTTGGAACATCAAGGTAGATGGATCTTCTGCTAGCCTCTTGTGAGAAAAGATAAGGTGAAAAAAAGGCTAATAAGATTTACTCACCCCAAACCTCTAGTTATCTGCTTGAGGAAAAAAGTTTGAACTATCTAAATGGAGGCATCACCGGTTTTTCCAAATTTATGCCCTTTTTAAAAATATGATACAATACAGGTTGTTTCAAAGAATGCAGAGTATTTGTTCTTTGCTTTTGTATCTGCTGTAATCATTTTCATCCCAAGATAGCAATTTTTCCTCTATTTCTGTCGGCTCTTAAGTTAGTTTTTAATATATCTCTCTCTCTTTGTTATCTGCCATCAAATGCTTCTTCTTTGTCAAAAGCAGATGGGGAAAAACATGAAACATGACTCAGAAGCTTAGAAGAGAATATCACATACCTTCATTTGAATAATGCATCATCAAGAAGCACTGCATTTAAGATGTATTGTTTTCTTATTAGCATATGCCTTTATTTGCTGCCATTTTATAGAAAGTCTTTCAATGTTTATTTGGGATCTATAGTTTTAGTTATAAAACGGTCAGTGATCACAATAAAGGCTATTCATATGGATATTAAAACTGAAGCATACGTGGCTAAAAGTTCTGCTGAAGGGCTTGTGAACTGGACTGTTTTCTCTTGTGCCAGAGATAACTCCATTTTCATATGAGACTCAACAAAATTGTTTTCTAACCTATCAGAGCCCTGTTGCCTGATTACATTTATAAGTGAGGGTTTAATAAAAGTTTTATTAAAAAATTGTTTACCTAATAATCTGATGGGACTCTTTTTATTAAGTGACTGGCATTGCTGAATTAAGGAAATATTAGCCCTTTAATTGCTTTTTTTCCCTTGTTCTAGTAATTGATCAATGTCATGGATTGAAAGACAGAGTAAATTTAATGTTTTTATAGGATCTGTCTCCCCTTAAATTAATTTCTACAAGACAGAGTGTGAATATTCAGTTCATAAAACCTTGCTCACATTTCTAGAACCACATATTATGGTCCCAGAGAAAGTCATTAGTTTTTATTTAGGCTGCAGAAGGGAATACTTTAGTACTATCTCTCAATGTTCATGTTCTCACTGCACTATGACAGTGTCACCTGCTTTATTCTTAGCTATGCCAGTAACAGTTGTATCCTATGTATTCAGAGATAGCATAAGACTTCCCTAAAGCAAAACCTGAGTGGTCTCTTGCCATCCATTTGTACATGAAGAAGTGCATTGCAAAAACTTTGACTGTTCTCGAATAGCTAAGAAGAATTTGATCTGGTTAATGCTTGGATGATTGACCAGCAGTGAATCCTAGGACTGGGAACCTGAGAAAACATACTCAAAGAAGGAAATGGCAAACCATTTCCATATTTTTCCCCCAACAATCTACAAAGATATGTCCATGTGATCACAGAAATAAGTCTTGAACTAAGACTGTAGTTTGTGTTTATCTAGGTCTGGAGAAATACAGTGTATAGATTTGGAAGTTAACAACATGTATCTGAAAGAACATCTTAATGTTAATTCGGTCTTCAATCATAAATCAATAAGGTAAAGCAAAGCAAATTAATATGAATATATGTTTCTTTGTTTCTGGAATATCCTGAATGTTCAGTAAAATCTAGGGGAATAAAAGTTCATTGTAGAGAAATTTCAACAGAAAGTACTTCGGAAGAGAGAGGAAACTGATCTGTGTGAGCCCCTCATAGTTCTAATTCCCTGGAATGCTGGCTCAGGTAATTACCAGTACATACTGCATGCATTTTAACAACTAGCCTAGTTGCAGTTTTTGGGAAGTAAGGGATAGGAGGAAGCAAATAGTTTTCAGAAAAAGGAAAAGATAAAGGGCAATGTTTTATTTCCTCATGTCAGAAAGCCCTTCTCCCTGTTAGTTTATAACTCAAGGGCTCAGAATCACAACTGGGAGTAGGAGAAGAATACCATTAAGCTAGAATCTGATCTCATTCATAGTACACTAGAAAGGTTTCTTAGGGACATGAATCCAAGACTATTTTTGCTTCAAGCAAAGTGGTTGCTTATATAGTAAAGTAATACTGTATTTTATAAAAGCAAGTAAAAATTTCAGAAGAAATACAGTACAGTCACTGTAACTTGTATGTCATCTTAATCAACTGTTCAAGTTTTATTTTTTAATTGGCCAGTCCAAGGCCTCTGCTCTTGCCCTACCTTTTTGATTCCTAATTCAGACAGTTCAATATATTTAGAAAATGCCTTCCAATTCAATTTTGTCTCTTGTAGAATAAAATGCATCAACACTCCTTCTACTTTAAAACTGACAGATCCATAAAGAGATAGAAACTAGCATTAATAAAAAAAAACACTAAACAAGGAATGATAAAAATCCCTAAAATTTGACCAGCCTCTTTGAGGAAAACATTACACAGTGGAAATAGGGCAACTGAAAAAAAGCTCTAACCTCTAATCAGGTTCATCAAAGAATCTGCAAAAGTAATGCTAATGTTCTATACTGTAGGTGATCCCTACTTCCTAAGCTATTAAGAAATTCAATATTTATTTATGTATCTATTTACTTATGGTGTATTAATGAATATTCTCCTAAGTCCCTTGCATCAATTTAAAGGTAAAAAAGGAAAAGGTTGCCATCAAGCTTACAAACTAAAGATAAATGCTTCATAAGAGGAGTATGGGATAAAAAAAAATCAACATCGGCTCTCCTAAACTAACACAATTTGCAATCTTACAAACCATTGTGTAAATGGTAGCCTCTTAACTACAATTCTCAATAAGCAGTAATGAGGGATGTTGGGAATCTTTTAGTTTAGCAACAGGTAATCTTCTCTTGTTTGTGTCATCACTTGAAAAGTAATGGGTCCCTCTAGGGCAGAGGTGTCCAACTGAGGTAACTTTAAGACAGGTGGACTTCAACTCCCAGAATTCCCTGGCCAGCATGCTCTAGTACCTTTGAATGAGTGAGTATGTGCTGCTCTCAAGTCTTAGGTTATATCAGTAAGGCCTGAATTTTCTGTCTGGAAGGAAGATTAATTCCTTGGGACAGATGCTATATGGCACTATCTTGAGAAATGTCCTGTAGTATTTTGGCTGGTTCACTCTGCAATTAAATTCTAGTCAACAGGGGCCATTAGATTGAGCCATATGCCAAGATTTTATGTTCTAAATATTCTGCTCCTCATTCACACTTTTTTAAAGACAGTGGAACAGAACAAATTCTAATTTAGAAGAGGTTAGGGAACAGGTGGAGTTCTATCCAGAAAAAATAAAGAATCTTTAAAAGTTCAATATATAACTGGACATGTAGTTAAATAAAATTTGTGCATAATAGCATGACCTATCTGAAACTAGCTCAGGTGATTAAGCTTACAGTTGAAAGAAGGCCACATGGATAGAATTTCTAAATAATAACATATATTGTATTGTATGAGTTTACTATAGTAGCATAGGTATAAACAACATAATTATAGTAATATATTCCCTGACACACTGAGTAAAGAACAACTTCTTCTAAGTTTAGCTCACTTTGAATCAGATCCTGGGAACATGGTAACTGCAAAGAAACTTAGCTGCTTAGCTTCTTTCTTATACCTTTGCTTGTACTGACTGTCATCCATTTACCTCCTGTTGGGAAGAAAACCAGTAGAGCAGCAACAATAAACACAACAACAATATTACTAAGGCTTAACACATCTTATTTCTGTATTGATTTAATGCAGCATGTCAATACCTAGTTTCCACTGCTGATAGTACTCTAATTTGAGGCTTACAAGATACTCAAACCCAGTCATCTATTTTGCTTCTTGGCTCTGTTAAAATAATTATTAGTCCACTCTTCTGTGAAGTTTATCATAATATGATAAATGATGTAAGATCATAGTACTGTTCAATCTAAGTAAGATAAATTGCACATTTTATATTGGTAATGTCTACATGTGAACCAGTGCCCAATATTTCACAACTTTGTAGGCCGAATTTTCTTGTTTTTTTTCCCCTCTGTGTAACTGCCACATTATAAAAAACATTTCCTCATCTTCTCTGTCCACATTATGCTTACTTGGTTAACTTTGCGTTGTTATGTCACATTCTATCTAATTTGTTTTAAAGTGTATTATTAATAATGCATTATGTTTTTTCTTACGTTTATCAGTTAGCCAGTTAGCCAGATATGAGGCTGCCCTTGTATATTTTCTTAAAAAGTAGGTTGTATTAAAAATCCTGGCAGATCCCAGCCCATCTACAAGGTTTTTACTACCTATATAAAGTACACATTTCCTTTCCAAACAGGAATTTCTTACTAATTAGAGCTATTTCATATCAGGTCATGAGTTCTGCCATTACTAACTGCATCAGTCTACAGTAGATCACTCAGATTACTTTAGTAAGTAATCAAGCGAATGGAAATATTCTGGATTAGATGGTATATAATACATGAGCTGTAATAAGATGGATCTAAATTATTTGCTACTAGTTTTAAAAAAACAAAAGATTTGGTTCTACTTTCAAAAATGAATTGAACAACAATTGAATATTTTTTCCCTACATTGACAATGAGGCAGTGTTCACTCCTACATTAGAAAGCATCAGGTTAGTTTAAGAGAATAAGAGCATGCGGCACACAGGTATTTCTTCCATTACTTTGTTGCCATCTTCCAGCATTTAGCACTTTAGACCAGGGGTGTCAAATTCCTGTCATCACAGTGGCATCAGGTGACATATCGGGAATTTTTTCCCCTTCACTAAACCGGGCAGGAGCGAAGCCAACACATCTGGCCTGGGGGCCGTGAGTTTGACATCCCTGCTTTAGACTATTCCCTTAATTTGTCTGATTAGGGTCAGCTCTGGTATGTGAATAGGCGCAGTTAGTGTAATAGCAGTTATGTTTATATAGAATTTCTAATGGAAAGTATATGCATCTGGGATCTGTACCATCTGCTAAGCTTGCTTTATTGGGCCTGGTCATTTCTGAAGGCATGCATGCAGTTATTCCTTTAGAGTCTTCTTCTCAGGCATCCATGCACTCATCTAGCCACAAAAATTAGTAATCTTTTCTCTTTATTTTTGTCTCTTGACTGATATACATAAACATAAAAGGCCTGTTG
Source organism: Oxyrhabdium leporinum (assembly GCA_032468155.1). Classification (NCBI taxonomy): domain Eukaryota; kingdom Metazoa; phylum Chordata; class Lepidosauria; order Squamata; family Cyclocoridae; genus Oxyrhabdium; species Oxyrhabdium leporinum. The sequence goes on from JANHFL010008720.1 coordinate 22,903, forward strand.
GATTAGACTTAAACCCTCTCTAGTTTTCTTCTGGTTCTTTGATGATCTCCAGATGTCTCCTGATAAAAAAAGCATTAATACAGTAGTGTCTCTTGCTCATATTTCCCAGAAGTTGAAATTCAGAGATAATTTTCCATACCATGTAACTGAAGTTGCTTTACTATTACAACTTTCTGGTCATTGGGTGCTACTGTATCATCAATACAAATTATTTTAAGGACTTAGAATTGTTACCTTCAGCAATTATACGAAGACAGTTACAAACATATAATTTTATATAGAGAGGACTGAATCCTATTTATTTTATCAATTCCATCAAATTTTTATTATGCATCAGTTATATGTTGTTTTTGATGGTTTTTCATGTACCATAACAGTACCTTTCTTTAAACGACTTCTTGGTCTATTTTTATAATTTTGATAAGGAAACAATTTCTTGAGTGATTTTTTAAGAAATAACACCAGTTGGAATAATTCATACTATATTACAAATTCTTCAGTTTAGAAATATGGGTTTTCTGGAACATTTGAATCAGAAACTATTGCAGGTTTTTTTTTAATCAAAATAAGTCTTATTTGAATTACCATATCTTTCTCAATATTCATAATCTGTTCAGGTATTTGGACATGTGAATAAAACCCTAACAATTTCATGAGGTTTTAATATTATAGTCAAACAAAAATGTTTAATAAAGTGGAGAAAATATTTTTCCTAGACATTGAAAATGGACAACTAAATAATATTGTATGTGATTGTAGTCTATCCATAAACAAATATCACGTAACTTTGAAACCTGCCTAATGTGGAAACTATTCCAGCCCACTTTATATCTCATCTCCTGTAAATTTTCTGTTAGCAGACAATTTAAAAATGGCTCTGCCATCTTTTTATTTTAAATTTAAGCTTAAAAACTGTTCTTGGTTTTATTCAGATGAGCCCTATTTCAAAATATTCTCTAGCCCTTACTAAACTAAGTCCCTTCTCCTGTTCAATCAAATGCTAAATTCCAGAACTATACTTTTACCTAAGTTATGGGTGCTAGTATGTGCCATTAAGTTTCTATCAATAACTGCTGAAGTTTCCATGCACTATGTACCAATCTATTTTGATTACATATATCTTTCACCCGGGAGCCAAGTAACTAAGTGGTTAGTACATCTATCATAAATTCAGCTATCTGTGCTACTGATAGGAATATTCTACACTTCCAAGAATTCTATATTTCTTTCATTTTTGTAAAAGAATATCTTTTCCTATGGGCTCATATTCCTTTTTGAAAAAAATGCTGACTTCTCCAAGGCTCTTATTCTGCAAAAAAGGAGGAAAATGACTGTCATGGACACGGGGTGCTGCCATTAGAACTTTAGGGGTCTGTTCTCACAGTCTTTTTTTTTTTAATTCTCTGCTTACTTCAGGGCATCTATCTTGGCCTCAAAAGAACAAACAGGAACTCATACAGAGATACTCTGTAAGAGATGGAACATTCCATACCAAGACTCCATAACCTCATCATTGTGCTTGTTTATCTAGAATGCTATGTTACCGTAGTTATTTCAGAAATGGAGAAGAAATGACTGCCCTGGCTTTCTTGCTTCGGTTTTCAACTCAGATCACTGCTATTATTACCCTGACATTTTGTCACTCGGGCTTCTTATATACTTCTAAACTCAGCTTCTTTTGAAACTTGTCCTATCTTCCAGATTTTTCTCAAACTTCCTAAATAAGTTTACAATCATACAGTGGTTAATAGCACTCAATGGTACTAAAGAAAAAAGAGTACCTAAGAAATATGCTCTATAGATAGAAGAGAATATTTTGTAGCTCAGAATAGAACTGTGGGGTTCCTTGTGCTTTCTGAGCTTGGTTGCTTTCATGCAGACATTTCATTACCAAATTAGGTAACACTGATGGTGTTATCTATTTTGGTAATGAAATATCTGCAAGAAAACTACCAAGCTCAGGGAGCACCAAGGGGCTTTCAAATTTGCTCTAATATGATCTACATTCCCTTCATTAATAGATTTGCACATCAATATCAGCCATATTTTCTTCTTTCCAAATATTCAGATGCTGTTCCCAACTCATGTAGTTATCAGAATCTATATTTATTTTAAATCTATGTTTTATGAGTAAATACTTTCAAAATATGTATCTAGACTATTTACTGTAACTTTTTAAAATTATAAAATTAATACAAAAATATAATGAAACAGATGTATAAATCAAAATATTTAAAATTTATGTGAACTGATATGATTTGATCCATTCGCAGATATTAGTCTTCTTGAGTAAATCTTTATTTACTATGAAAATAAAATATGTGCAACTGTACTGGAGTGGACTAAATAGTTAGTTTATTATTCTGTTTCCAGAAGAGCCAGTCAACTGCCAGTAGGAGCACCCAAGCAAGATATGAGGTCAATCATACCCTCCCTTCATGTTTTCCAAGCAATTGCTATCAAGTGGCTTGTACCTACCATTATAGGGACAATATGTAGCAATTTTGAATAGTCATCAGTAGCTTATTACTACTCTTGTATAATTTACTTAAAACTCAGCCAACTTCATGGTTATCATATTTTAGATAGTTAATTTCACATTTTAATTATACATTGTGTAAAGTAATACATCCTTTTATCTTTCCTGAATAACTTCTTTAATATTGTTGGGCCCTTTATATTGTCAGCCTTCCATTGAAACCCTCCCTCCCCTTTTACCATTCAGCAAAGTTCATCCAAGTAAGAATTTATTGAAGAAGTCATATTGGCACATCTGGGAAAAACCTGAATCTGAAAGTTTCAGGATTTTCTCTCCCCAAGAGAAATTCAAAGATCCACTCTACTGCCTCCGTCCATGATCACATGGCCCAATCCAACCCCATCCCAATTGAAGTCCTTCATTCTGCCACTCCTTCTCCAGGTGCAGGTTGATATGTCCTTGACTCCCTAGGGAAGAATGTTGTTGTGTCTATTTACTTTCCCCAGCTCATTGTGAATATCCCCCCTCCCATTTTCCCAGGCACTAATTGTGGCAGTCGCAGAGGCCTTTTACAAATATGGCTCCAAAGGCTGACAATCAGATTATTAAAATATTATAACTTTATCAAGATAAGCATTGTCCTCCAATTCTGGGGTAAAATCTGAAGAAGTAGTTCTTGTGGTTCATTATGATAATCCAAGTAATGAAAAGAACTGTGTATCAGCCAAATTTGAAATGCTGCTGAGATAAGCAGAAAGCACAAAGGTCCATGAAACCACCAGATTTATGATGCCAAACATTGCCTAAGAAATTAAATAATTTTGAATGTAGCCATTCAAGGCATCTCATTGTGGCATTTTCTAATGAACAAAAACAAAAATCTTGGTTTTTTGGGTCCTTGGTTCTCTCTTTTTTGTTCAATGTTCTCTCCTATCTTCTGGTCTGTTCATTCAACCACCATCTGTATTTAAATAGTGGGGTTAGCTCATGAATTATTCTACCACAATAAATTGGTTACCCTTTAAGACCTTTCAGACATGTTTTCTGAAGCATGTCCCTCAGAAAACTTGCGTGGAAATCTATATCCATAAGTATATTCTTCTATGAAACACGAGGGTGATTATGTATGAAAATGAGAGGAAAAACTGAGCTGAACAAAAAAAGAAAAAAGCTAAGGGTCAAAATGTGCTGGAAGAGGGCAGAAAACAGGGAACACTCAAAATAGTTAAATGCATTATAAAAAGTGAAACATCCAACACATTTCAAGGATGTGAAGTTACAGATTTCCTAGTAAAGCAATTTCTTTCCATTAGAAAGGCAACATAAACTAATTAACATAATACTTTCTGCTCATTTTATAATCTTAAACACAATCTTTCTCCAATACACATACACCAACATATGCAAGATATTATATTTATTGTACATTTAGATGGCAATTTCTGATAATTTTATTGCTTCACCTACGCACTTTTGTAACATAGAATAATATAAGTGAGTTAAACAACTTTTATGTGGAAATAACAATAATGTACTTCCTTTTTCAAAATATTCTTTGGGAAGGATCCGCAAGTGCTCATACATGTCAGATATAATACTTCAGAGTCGTTTTGCTAGAAGCAAGAAATATCTTTGTAGAGTCTGGATGCAATGATCACACTTAGTTTCGGGTAAGATAAAATCTATTAGTTGAATTTAATTCAGACTCATTGTCTACTTGTGAATTTTGGAGTGCAATTAGCATGTTTTTATTTCAGGAGTAGTTCACAAAGATTTTGTTTTGTTTTGTTTTGTTTTGTTTTCTTCTACAATCAAATATGACCCAATAAATGGCAGCTAAATAATCAGGCAGTGTGAAACTTCCAAGCATGAACTGAAGCCCATCAGTAATGATGAAATCAGACTAGCTAAACCAGACCTTCTAGATATAATCTGAAGGATGAATTACTCTGATAATAAGAGCTAGTTAAAAATGAGCGTGCATTTGTCTCTCAGTGTGTGTGTACAATTTAAGCAAGGGAAGTACTGCAACTAACCTTCAAATAATAAATGTATTATTAATTTGTAATAATTAAACTAAGCAAATCATTACTTACTTACACATTACTTACAAAGGATCAATGTAAAATTAAAGTAGGAGTGCTATATATTTATCTAGTATATAAATCTGTCTGGTAAAGTTTGGGGTCTGTTTGGGGTAGTGGTTAATGTACCAGGCTAGACAATGGATGACTATGAGTTTTACTCACTATCTAAATTACGAATATGAATTATTGCCCCATTGACTAATTTTAAACTTGTAATAATGTCTGATATGTTTGGAGCTCTAACATGGGAAATGGGCAGCTTGGCCTTCTGTTCCAAAATGTGCATTACTTTAATCCATAAACTGCTTTGAAACTTCTCCTCCTCCAACAGCACTGTGAGGTAAGTTGGTTGAAAAAAAGAGATGCTCCTTTTTTCCTGTAAGGATTACTGCCTGACCCAAACTGAATGCTCTGGAAAAAAAGATACACAGCTGAATACTACTATGTAAATGTTTACCAGCAGCCGGGTAAATTAAATAGATAATGAAATCCATATGGAAGAAGGCTACTGAAAACTCAGGCACAAGATTTTCCAGTGCATGACTGAAATATAAAATAGAATTCCAGGTTACGTTCTATAGTTTTAGTAAACTCATCCTCCAGAGCCTTGATCACAACAGTGTTTAAACCCATTGTAATTATATGAGTTCTACTGTGTTCCCAGCTGTAGAGGACTGAGGGAATGGCCTTGAAAAACAGGTGGAAAAGCTGCTAGTCAATGGTCAGATAAAAGGGACCTGAGCCCAGGCCAAGAATGTATGTGAGTAAACGTCTCAGGCAAGCCCTTCTTGCACAAGGATAAAAGAAGGAAAGGGAAAAACACATTCAGACTTGCTTGATTCTGTTACTGTGTTTATAATACAAGTAGTACTGACCTACATGGTACTGGTTTCCTAATCTGGCCTGATACCAGCGTGGTGTGTGTTCATTTTTTCCATATTGGAAGATTTATAATTCTTGTTAGACACCCAGAATCATGAAGTAAATAAATACATAACAGAGCATCTGTAACTGCTGTGAAGTAGCCTACTAGAAGAACTTGTGTCTTGCATAATAAACACTTGTGTATATATTCTTATGTTAATAGAGGTTGGTTAATCTTACTAGATATAGGTAGTCTTACAACCATTCATTTAGCCACCGTTCTAATTTACAATGCCACCAAAATTGAGTTACAATGAGTCCTTGCATTTATGACTATCACATGTGATGAAAATTTGGGTGCTTGGCAACCAAAAATTCTGGTCCCAATTGTGGTTGTAAATCAAACACTACCTTAACTAAATAAATTACAGTATGAGATAGAACTACCACATCTAGGCTGCAAAAATCCACTTAAAAGCAGGAAAGAGTTGCTATTTCTTGTCTTTTGGGCCCAGTCCTAGGAGAAGCCAGGTCTTTAGACAGAATTCTATGGGGGTAATTAAGATAATCTTTATCATTCAATTAATAATGTTTTTCTTGAGAAACAAATGTCTGTCTTTGTGTGATTTCTTCACTGATTTCTTAAAACTCAAAACTGATATTTAGCAAAATTAACTTATTGACGTAAATGAATGGGTATACAAGTAGACACTTCAACAGAAGAGCACATCTAACATTCCGGCTGCATGGAAAAATGCTTTGTGGGGAGTCATCCTATAAGAATTTGCTGGCAAATAATCGATTTTATTCTTTACATCTACGTAATTATTTAGTGATTTAAGGCTGACTTACCTTAACTTTTGTTAAAATTTCGTACAATTTATCAGAAAGCATATATAAAATGACTTTCACAAATTTATGCCCATTCCTGAACTGTATATTCTATATGTAAAAAACAATAAAAATTTAACAGGATATTGAAAATAAAAAATGAATAAAAGGCTAATACAAAATGCAGAAGATCATTTCTCTAAGATTACATAGTTCAAGGACATAAATACTATCGTGTTTCCCCAAAAATACAATCTACCCTGAAAACAAGCCCTAACCCACTTTTCATGCCTGCGGCTAATATAAACCTACTCCAAAAATAAACCCTAGTTAAGCCT
>JANHFL010008726.1:0-19016 GCA_032468155.1 Oxyrhabdium leporinum
ATTTGAACCGCTAGATTGAATCAGCAGAAGTGGCCTGCAGTTCAACACTCTAACCACTGCGCCACCTAGGCTCATCCCCATGGTAATACGATCAAAATTCAGATGTTCAGCAACTGGTTTATATTTATGATGGTTGCAGTGTCCCAAGGTCATGTGATCACCTTTTGCTACCTTCTGACAAGCAAAGTCAAAGAGGAAGCCAGATTCACTTAACAGCTGGGTTATCAACTGCTGATTCACTTAACAAAGGTGGCAAGAAAAGTCATAAAGTGGGGCAAAACTCACTTAAATGTTTCATTCAGCAACATAAATTTTGGCCTCAAATGAGGTTGCAACTCAAGGACTACCTGAATAAGGCAGGAGCATTGTGTATGTTCATTATCTCTCTCTCTCTATCGTGCTATTATTATTTTATCTAGTCTCTCTCTTTTCTCTCTCTCTCTCTCCCCCCCCCCTCTCTCTCTCTCTCTTTCTCTCTAGTATATATATATACACACACACTAGATAAATAATAATAGCACCATGGGTGCAATCCCAAAATATCTGGAGTACCACTTGAACGATATGGACGTTGACCAAATCACCATCAGTCAATTGCAAAAGGCAGCTTTATTTGAAATAGCTTAAAAAGGGCTACTCTGCAGTAACCCTGTTGTATTTCTTTCCCCTTTAAGTTTCACTAGTTGAGGCTGCCACCATTCAATAATGAAATCCGATGCTTCAGTTGCAACTGTTCTGGATAGTGATAGAGATGCAGTCATGCAGGTTATGGTAACCTCTGTATTAGACTGTTGTCATATCCTTTATCTGAGGTGGCATTTTCAAAAATGATAGTTACCTCCAAATACAAGCACTGTACCTAAGCCAATGTCAGAGGCTCCTGCCTTATCTATATGGATAACAAATACCTGATTCATATACTCTACTAAGCCATAGTTTGCTTAAGACTGTTTAATCAGTTACCCAGAATTAGTTGGACTTGTGCACCATAATTGGTTAGCCTTCTGCATCATACTGTCATAAATTTAGGATGCATGAACCATGGCAAAATACAATACACTAAGCCAAAAACAAGTCATGTTGTAGTTTAGGGCTGTGTGAGAGCTCAGATCAGACCTAATTAGGATTAACACTTTTGCTCAGTCTACAACACTGAGAGAAAACCAGAAAAAACAGAGTTTTGTTCCTTTTATACAAGGGAAGCATCTGCGGTTCATTTGTTTTCGCAAAATAGAAATGAAGAGGGCTAAAAACTGGAACATGTACTGGAAACTGGGTTCAAAGCACACTTGCTTCCCCAGTTAAATCAGTGGTGATCATCTCATTTATTGCTGACACATGGAAACCATTCTTATCTTTGGGACTGGACTACAATGAAAATTATTTCACTAAAGACCAGCTCCAGGGAGACTTACCAGAACTACTGCAGTAAAACTTTTTTATTATTTTTTAATTTCATTTTTGGGTGCTTTTTTTCTGCTTTTGTGTCAGTGTTATAAGTTTCTTCAGAATCTGAATATCTATGGAGATTCTCAGCCACCCAGGCCAGAGTTGACTCAAAGGTGCTTTTCCAAAAGACAACTAGACTTTGTTTCCTTGAAAATGTTTCACTTCTCATCCAAGAAGCTTCTTCAGAATCTGAATGAAACTCCCATGGCCATGCAAGGTTCCCAGGGAATTAATGTGCACATCTTAACCATGGTTTAAAAAATAACCCACAGTTGGCCGAGTTTGCAGAAACACTATGGCACTTTGGCCTGTTGGAAGTTAAAACCCACCCCTCTCCTAGAAAAATGAAATATTTTGGGATATACTGAAAATGCAGAATATTTCCCCTAAAAGAGAAGTAGAAACTCAGAGGCAGAAACTCACCCCCCACCACCTTTGTTAATGGGCCATTAAGGCCTGAGCCAGTCTATTCCACCTAACAAAGATCTACCTCCTTCAGGCAGAGTCATTTCATTGCCCTTCATTGCATCACCCAGCAAGATTAAACCAAACTCAGCACAGACAACCTAAAAAGCTAGCCATGACATCTGACAGCAGCCAATCAGGATGCTCTTCCTGTGCCCCAGGCAGTTCAAAGCCAGAGAGGGTATAAAACGAAGGGACTCTCACATCTCTGCCCTTTTTCTTCACCCAGTATTTCCAAGGCCTGTGATCCTATTCATCAAAACCATGTGGTCCTGCTGTCCACCATCAAACCATCTTTCCAAGCACTCACCATGTTTCCAGTGTCTTTTTCCCCACTTGGAACTGAACCCAGGATATTTCTTCCAACAGGACTATGGCAGGATGTGAATTCCACCACTGTTGCCTTTCTCCCTTTGCTTACCCCACTTAGAAATGAAATCTTGCAGCAAATTTTAGCTTTCCTTACTATGGAGGAAATATCCTAACAATTCTGACAGCCTAAATGGAATGATTCAGAACAGTTTTTACCAGCAGCTTTTTCATTATTGCATAATAAGCTCTAGAGGGCTTGAAATAACTGATTCCTTGGCAGGAGTAGCGCTTTTGAATCCTTGTACAATTGATTTCCAAATAACTCTGATGGTAATAGTAATTATAAAACTTAGTCTGAATAAGGGTTCATTGAGCTGACTCCTAAAATAGGTGAAGGCATTCATCAATGTATGTGCAAAAAGCTTTCCCTTTTTAAAAATTCAGGAGTTTGGGGACTTGGAAAATGGTTGTTTGAGGTTTCTAAATCCAGTAACTTATTTTCTGTCTCAACTGTAGCTTAATAGAAATGCAGTATTTCCTGGAAGAAAACAGTAATGATATCTCAATATGGCTTAAATATTAAATGACCCAGCAAGGCCAGTGAAACAGCTGCTTCTAGCTAGATAACAGCCAGTTCACACCATTGTTAACAAAAGAAAGTTTTCACTGATATGATTGTTAGGTCCAAGTGAAAATTGTGTTCTGATTCCAGTGGAATTTAAGAACAATGTCCTTAACATTGAGTTATTGCTTGGTTAAACAAGCATGCTAACATTTTGTTTGTTCTGTAGTAGAAATAAACAATTCCAGTACTGTTTGAACATTGCATAATGGATCATTGATGAAATCTGGTGCTTCCCAGATATTTTGGGTTACAACCCGCGTAATCACTGGCTATGCTGAGACTTAAAAGAGATTTAAAGCTTTAAAAGATTTGAGATCTGATTCACATGATGCCCTAAGCCATGCAGTGATTTGTTTGCTTTTGATCTATACCACCATATGTGAACTGATTTCTTCAGCAATTAAACTAATAAAACCAGTACAGATTTACAAATCTGGCACCCATCTTGAATGTGTTGTATTTTCTTCTTAAAGCAGAGGAAAAAAAGTAATAAAGTCAGTCCATATGTATTTAGTAAATATTTGCACCATTATTTCCCAAATTCTAAAATGTTGATAATCCTGTCTCATGAGTTCTTTGAAGAAAATGAAGTCTCATTCAGGTTTTAAAATGCATAGTTCCAGCTTAATCTTATTTGTGTTTACTGAGAAATGTCACTTCATTCAGTGGAACTTATTCCCAGTCAAGGTTGCATAGACCTGCAATCTAATTCTTAGGCCTTCACTCGAAACTTCAAGGCTAGTCCTTTTTTATATACATACAGTATGAATATAAACATCACTAGGCAGAACAATCTACTGATATACGCGTGGGAGGCTTTATGCCACACCTCTTTTCAGCAGATAGCAATGTATTTCATTATAACCCAGCCAAACCATTCTTATACATATTTAAATACCTAGATGTTCTGGTTTAATTTTTTGGGGAGGCAGGCTATCTGAATTTTTACATAGGCAGTCCTTAACTTACGACCACAACTTCAACTGCTAAGCAAGGCTGCTGTTGAGTAGTTGTGTCCAACTGTTAAGCAAATCACTCAGGCGGAGGTTAAGTTCCCCCATGAGATTTCTCTTGTCAGAAATCAGCTGGGAAAGTCACAAATGGTGATCGCATGACCCCAGAATGCTACAACTGTTGGGGATACAAGTTGGTTGCTAAGCAGATTTTGATCAGGTGACTGTGGAGAGGCTCTGACACCCGTATATGTGAGGACCTGTTGTCATTTTTTAAAGTGCTGTTGTAACTTTTGAATGCCATAATTTGTAACTAAGATGGCTAAATGTCAGAATAAACGAGAATTGCAAATGTCCAAAGACATGAGAAGGATTGACAACCATGTGCAGAAGGCAGTTAGATATCCACAATTCTGCCAGCTAAAAAGTACTCCCCCCCCCTTCTGTTATCAACAAATACTATGCTTGACACTGCAACCTATATCAATGAAGATTCTCAGTCATCCTGGTGGTTGTCTGGAAGTTGAATCATGACAACTGAACTTCCTTTTCTTGTTGGTTTACAATAAGCAGTGAAATGTTTCTAACCAACAGGAAGAGGAGTCCAGTTGCCATGATTCAATTAACAGAGTAAGCATAAATAAAAACTTTTGTCCCTAAAGAGCTTCTCACTTAAACTGAAGTGGGATTGGAGGGAAAAGAAAAAGAAATACAAGAGATAAAAGCTAATAAGCTTTACGTGAACTAAATTTATACATAAGCATTACCAAGATGAAAAAATGAAACCGATAATGAAACTCCCCTCTTCTACATCATCTTTAATTAACCGAAAACAAAATGAAGGAATAGTACAAGATGGGCAGGATTCTAATTAGCTCTGGCACATTTTTTTCCTACTCTCTAGAAAGCTGCTATTCATCCTTAACTCCGCCTATACACCAGCAAATTGGTTGTCTTCATTTGTTTTGTTAAGAGACAGCGCACTAATGTTTGGCTCAGAAATGTCATTTTCTGAAACTACCTACCCTACGGACAAACATACTTTACAGGCAGCCAGCTCTTCATTGGAATGAATTTCATCTATGGAAAATATTTGCACATGTGTCTTACTGATGGAAAGATACCTCATTTTCGGAGTCTTTATAATTTTATTATTTTTTATCAGGGACAATATAAAGTTATTGTTTTTAAGGAGAATTTTCCCTTTAAGAAACAGAAATCGAAGTTCCAGCCCTGAAAAGCCCAGTTGCACATCACCAGACACATGCCCTTAATTTATTTTGACCTCTTATGTGCAATATATTTTTGTCTACATATTAAGATGCAAAATATAATTATAATCAATATATTTCACCATTCAAGGAAGTATGATTCCCCTTATCCCCAGATATGTTTCTGAAGAACCATTTACCACTTATAGTATTTTAGATTTTTTTCCAGATAGTTTCAATAGTGTCTGGAAATTTAACCCCCATAGTTTATGTAAGTGAAGGAGAAATTCATGCCAGCTGATGATTTTATTTATACTCATATTAGAAGTGTATTTTGTATTTCTTCCAAAAGCTCAAGGCAATGAACACATCACCTCTTCTTCCAAAGTCCTTCTCTTAATGCTATACCAGGCATCAACTTCGTAAAAATAATTTAAAAATAAACACCAACTCAAAGCCTAGCAACATTCAAACATTTTGAAAGGTTAAGAATTTTACAATCTGATTAATTGGAATCGAAAGCTTAATGTAGTTTATTGAAAATAGACTGATTCAAAATGTCATGTTTCTCAGGGCATCTTTAGGAATATTATGAATATTGCCAAACTGATATATCTAAATTAGTGAAAATAATAATAGGGGTATCTATCCTGAGTGTACAATCAATAGTACGTCACATAGTGCATTTTTACTCTTTATTTGTGTATTCAACTGTAGTGTTGTAACAAATCACACCTGTGAACCAAAGCATACATCAACAGGCAGATGTAGACTGAATTACACCACTGCTATAATATTTAGTTGTTTGAAGGAGACGTAAGCATACAATATGGCCGCAAATAATTTTCTGCTATTTTTTCTTTATAGCATAGCCTTTAATTTATGTGAGATACTGTTATCTTCAATTTTAGGTTTAAATGAAAATCTCTGTATAATTTGGTACAAAAACAGCAAAGGAACCCTTTCACAGGCACTGATACGGCAAACAATTATTTTTAATTCAGAGCTAATGGTATTATTACCATACTTGTAGAGCCCTCCAAAAATAGTTAGCCAAACTCTACCTAAACAGGAAAAACTGTCCTTTTGTTTAGTTTCTGCAACATTTCAGAAAATTATTTTTTGGCCTTGCTATATGAAAGTCAACTGAACAAAGCCCTAGACATGAAGCCTAAAACAATACTTTTAAAAAGCCATTCTATTAAAAAATAAAATCATGCCATCAATTGCTAAAATTGCTGTTCATACTGCATACATTTTGTTTTTATACTGCTAATGTGTAACTAACAACAAACCTGATTAGAATAACACAAATCTGTATTAATTACACCATTATATCACTAGATAGACGAATGCCATGGAATTGGCAGAAACGTTAAATTGAAAGCACTTAAATAGCAGGATAAGAGATTGTTAATGCTTCACATTAAGGAGAAACAGTCCTGCAGCCCCACTTTACAAAAAAGTGTTCTGCTATAAAATATTAAGTGAAGGAGGAGCTGTATTTACCATTTGTAATACAAAGCAACTTACAAGTGTGAAAGGTAAGTACAAATTCTAAACATATTTGCAAATACACAAAGCAACTGAAACACGTTAACAATGTATTAAATACAGTACAACTTAAGTACACAGTGACCAGTTAACATAAAGAACATAAAGCAAGAGTTATATTTTAGAACCTAAAGAAAGGAGGCAGGCTAAAAACAAACCAAAAATTGAAATACAGTTTTCATTAGTAATCTTTTTCTATCATAATTAAGTCTGCACATCCTTTAAAATGGTGTGAATGCCGCACAAAAGTATTTGTAACCTTTGGGGGCAGTTGTACTTGAACAGATATTAAGAATTATTTTTACAACAAATGGCTTCCGTTTTCACCTTGTTGTGTTAACAATGCACACACAAACTTCTTGCTTAAAAGTTATCATAGTCTTTCTTGTCTTTTTTCCCCTCAGCTTCAAATCCATCAACTCCATCACTGTCCCTTCTCCTTTTTCGATTGCTGTGAATATTGAAACGCTGGTTCATCTGGGGCAAAGGATCCATTCCTAGAACTTTGTGAATCTGACGGAATGCAAGAAGTCTCAGCGCAAACTGGTAGCAGAAGGAAGGGAAAAAAAAATCAGACGGATTGAATTTCAACTTCATAAGAACAGAGGCTGGTTAATTTTAGTAAGTCTTTTCCAGCAGCAAAAATCTTATTTAACACATTTTTTTTGTACAAGAATTTGTTACTTACCTGGAACTCCAGTCATCTGTGAATTATATAAGTTATGCATCTCTACACAGTTGGAAATTGCTAGTTTACAGAATAATTTGGTGTGCAGACTTTTTGCTGTATCTGATTACCATGGAATTCCAAACTATGAGAAGCTCAAGTGGCATTTTGTGATGTCTATGTTTATACTCAGTCTTGGATGCAGAAGTCTTGGATGTGAACTCTCCATGCTGACATGAATCTATCAATGGTGAGAGTATTGATAAAAAAAAAGTTGCCTCAAAAATATTTGAGATGGCAACTGTCTCTAACTGGTGACCTTCCTAGAGATATTAAAGAACCTATGAAAAAAGCAATAAAAAGAGAGGAATCTAGTCCTCAAGAGAAATTTTTCCAAGAAGGAAGAAATGAGATGCTTAGAAATGATGATATGATATGGTAATAATTTAATCTAGAACATAAAATGATAAATTTTCAAAATGCTCCAGAAAATCTAAATATCATCTGTTCACACAGATCTTAAAAGTGAGCCATGTGATCCCAAAGTGTATGGTATACATGAAAATCAAGAGTTGAATGATGGTCATTTGGAGCCTTCAGGCTGATGTCTGTAAATTTGGTAAACGATGCCAACATCTGGGAAAAACATCTTGATATGAAATGTCAAAGTTCTTCTAGCTGAAAGTTTGATACTTTGGTCAAAATGTGAGTGGGATGAAAATTTGTTATAGAAAGCATCTAAAGCCTGTGAAGGATATTCAGGATAACCACAGTACAAAATCATTATTGTCAAGTTCAGAGACACTGGCATGAACCCCTCGACAGAATGAAATAGTAGGCATTACAATTTGAGACTTCACAAGATACATGTCATCTCAGGAAATGCAGGGCTAAATTACCGAGAGAAAGACAGGGATCTTTGTCCAAACGGGACTTATGATGGGAGATAAGGTATTACGGAGTAATAGATCTTAAGGCAAGCCTATTTCAGATCTCTTCTTCTGAGATTGATTTCCATATATGATGTGAATCCGGGGTCAACTGAGCAATATGAGCTAAAACGGCCATCAATAACAGAATTTGTGGTATCAGGGTTGGAAAAGGACATGATGGAGATCTGGAATCAGGTCTCTTTTTCTTTTTGTCTTGCATGGAATTAGGTTGGCAGACCACTCAAAAGGCTTTGAACCCTTAAGTGATCCCCCCCCCCCGGTGCCTAGAGCGGTGATGCAGGGTCCAATGCTCCATGAGCAATGTGAGTGTGAAAGAAACTAAAGGACACAAATGCTTTGGAAACTACTACCATAAAAGCTGCTCCCAGGAAGTGGGAGTGTCTGGCTAAGCCAACTATGATTTTCATCCAAGCGGAAAAAGCATTTATTATGCTCCAATGCCAGCATTTGCAAAATGGGTTCCGAGAGTAATAAGACTGAAAGATGGATCATGATGAATAACTTGTCCTGTTATGATAAAGTTTTGATAAGAGCCAAGAGAAGAAGGGGGGGGAAAAAACACCCAGGAAAATCAGCTCAACCAATACTATGGCAGTTCAAAAAAAGGGGTTCACAATGGAAGTCATGCTTAATTGTATGGCATGGGGAGGTGAGTGGGGGAAACAGGATACCAGCCAGTTAATTCTGTAAGTTCTAGAAGATTCTGAATTGAGCTCTAGAGAGCGCATTGCCCAATATACATGAATCATAGGACACAATGGTGGACCTAGCAAGTGTTTTAGTACTTTGTAACTACGTTATATGCATAATGAGGCAAGCAGGTACCAGCTAGAATTTCCTACATAACATTTCATTTTTGCTCATCTACTATTGTTTGATTAGTGACTTCATTTTTAAAAGTCAAGTGCAACCATTTATAATAAAATGATAGCACATGAATAGGACAACTAGGGAATATTGGGGCTGTAAACTAGACAGGAATTTAAAAAAAAGAAAAAGAATGCAGTAGCAAACGCTTTGATGTCATTCACAAAAGAACTGTATGGAAGTGTCCATGAAATCAATACAAATTGAGCCTGACTCAAAGAAAATTTAAATAAATTACCAAGTTATATAAAAAACATATTCCATTTACTTGAAAAGAATTGTTAAATACTACTGGGTAACACAATTGATTTTCAGCTCAAATTATACTGCTGGCTTGTATTTGTTCAAAATTTTCACAATTCACAACATTCAAATTACCTGTGCACTTGAAGTAATGTCTTCTCTTTGTTGATCTGTCATTAAAGCCAATGTATCAAAAGGATCTTTTTCACAAGGATCGAGAAGACCAGGACCACCTACAAGAAATCGGATATACCAGAAATATTATTTCATCCTTGCTAAAATCTAAAGAAAGAATATGTTAAAGAGTCGCTTTGGATAATGAGCAGGGCAGTATAAATTTAATAAATAATCAGCAAAACTAATTATCAAGAAATTACTGATTTTGGGTATCAATCAACTTGCCTTTTAGGATAATTCCTGAAGATATACACTCAAATACTCTTCTCAATGCATCTCCAGGGCTTTGTGGTCCAGTAGCACTGCTAATTGCTTTTTCTACTAATAATTCCATTGCCTAAATAAATAAGCAAAAATAAGCCACTGCCTACATTTTCATTTAAATCACATAGCAAAATTTATTACTGTGGAAGTTCTTTCTGGTTTTGTGCACCAGAGCTCACTAACAATAGGTTAAAGTCTTACACTCCCTGGGAAAGGCAGTGATCAAATTCCATCCATGGCTAAACCTATGATACCAACTATACCAAGAAGCTTGCTTTAGGAGATGGTAAGTAAAAAGTAAGTCTCTGTGAGAGACCAACAGAGTGAACAGTAGTGATGGTGTGATTTGTTATTAGGTGGAAAAGTGTGGTAGAATCTCCAGCTAGACTGGGGTGTATGTGTGTGACCATAGAGTCCTTGTGCCACAGAATGCAGCACATCCCCCAGAATCCCTGAAGCCTCAGCTGACTGTTCACAAGGGAATGCAGTCGGTCTGGTGAAGTTATTGTAAGATAGGTAACTAACAATGTATGTTCTGCTTGAGACCATTCATTAATGATGCTGGTTGTTTGCACCTGACAGAAAGACACTGCTATTGTTTGAGAGGGTATCTGGAAGATTCTACTTATCATTATAAACTTATTGAAACTTTTAGTAACTAATGTTCCAGTATATGTTATGAATGGAATACAAGCCAAATGCTTTGGCTGAATTTTAGGAATCAGGAATGATCTTTCATGCTCCTTCTAACAAATTTATTCAACAAAAATGAATATGTCAACTTTTAGTTCATGTAAGGTTCAAGTGGCTGGTTTGTGAATTACGCTGGAACCACTGCTGTCTTCCTTGCAGAATGTACTATAAGATGCACCTTACAAGAAAGCCTTATACATCATACGTCTTACATCACCACAAAGATAATGCTGAATAAAGGAAACAAATCTAGCTTGCAAGGCTTGCTGGATCCTTTATGAATAAGTCTTATGGCACAAGCCAGATATTCATGTTTTTTCAGAAGGGAGTTAGCTATTGAATGGAGTAGAGCCTGGGTCATAGAAATATAGTATTCCTCTGAAAAACCAATTTGTGTTCTCTAACTGAATGGAAAAAACAGTTCTAAAATCCTCTTAGATAATGCAACTGCTCCCAGAAAAAGGATCTTCTTGGAAAACAACCATGAGGAAGACATTTTACAAATTGAAATACAGGTAGTCCTCGAGTTACAACCAATCGTTGAGTGACCATTCAAGTTACAATGATGTTGAATGAGGAAGACTTTCAACTGATCCTTAGAGTTCTAACCAATACAGTGTTCGTGTGATCATGATCTGGGATATCAGTGCCTGGCTCACTATTATGATGTGGACCACTGTCACGTGACTGCAGATTTCCAACATTTCCTGTTGACTTCCCACAAGCAAAATCAATGGGAAAGCCGACAGAAGGTTGGAAGTTGCTCCTTCTAATTTTTAGCCTGCCTGTGCCTGCCCACAGCATCCCTGAACCCCACCTGCCCACCCAACATCTGCCCATAGCTTTCAGTTTCAATCTACCATAAGAAAACTTTCACCTTCCTGTAACTAATTATACTGTCATATTTATGCCAGTATGGAGGAAAATTACGTTTTATTTTTGTTTTTACTAATTCTACCTTTCCCCTACCTTCTCCAGCATTACCATCTAAAATACAGCTTGTAATAAATAGATGTTAAAATATTGAATGAATGGGCTTTTTCTTATTTAGAAATATTTCATTTTGCTGTGATATAACAGATAGTTTTTGTATTTATTGTTTTACTGAACTATGAATAATAAATAGTATCAGGTAATAATCCAAGATACACAAGAAAGAAAAAATGTAGAAAATATAAAAAAGAACTTACAATGTAAATAGAGAAACCACATATTACAAATTTCCTATATATGTAAAATATACTGTATTATAGTGTATTACTATTGAGGTAGATTATAAAATCCATCCAAATTTGATAAAATTGTGGTTCCTCCTTCTGATGTCTCATTATTTTAACTTTTTTTTTGTAATGTGGCAGTTGAAGAGACCTTGTTAATCCACATGTTAAATGTAATCTAGTTTTCCAATATTGTACAATTATTAATTTGGCTGCTAAAATTAAATAGACATTTTATTTTAAAGCTTAAGGCTTGATCCTGTAAATAAATGCAGTAAACCTAACTCTGGGGAGCATTCAATTCTTTGTTTAGTGATGTTAACTATCTCCACAAAATCTTATATCAAAAGGATACAGCTTTATCACTGGTCACCACCACAAATCAGAAATAACCCTTATGGTCTCTCCAATGTTTGGAAGAATTTTAATACATGTGCGCCAATCTAATGGAAGTCAAATCTGTGATTCATCATCTTGCGATTCTTATACTGAAGCTGAGGTGAATCCACTCTATTTCTGCAATATCTGCCAAATCATCTCTTGTATGAGATTACTAAAATCAGTATTCCAAGCTTCCTTTAAATTTAAGCCATATGATAGACCTTCTATCTAACTGCGATATAACCCGTACATGGTTTGAGATTGTTGCTTTTGGTTGTTCTAAATAGTGAAATATTAAATTCTTGATATTGCTGTTACTGAAGGTCTAATATTTCTACTGTTCAAAAAATATTTGACTTGATACCAAAAGACCCATGGTAATTTATCACTCACTTGTTGCTTTATCTTATCTTTATTGAGAAGTTTCCTATTACTAAAAAACATTTACTCTATAAAGGTTTTATTCTCTAAAATATTTCACTTTAGCCATCCATGATCATCCTGATCTGTCTGTTATCGAAGTAGTTAACATAATAGGTAGATAATGAATCTTCATTTTAATAGCCTTCTGAGGAAAGCTGTGTCTCTGTGTTAGAGCTGAATGTCTGTTAAATAGCAATGGAATTTTATATGTACATAAAGAGTCATGTATACCCTTGTAATGAGTCATGTATGTTCATGCAACGAACATAAAAAGTAAAGACTGTTCAAATTATCTGCCATACAATGAACTTCATCTTGCTTTTGGCAAAGTCTGTATTGCTGGAAATTCAGTCTTGTTTGTTTTATCCAAAGTCCACTAAATCAAGGTCTATAAAATCAAGGGTCTATTGTAATGTAGCCTCTGAATGAAATCAACAAGGTCTGAGAAACTGACTAAATAATGCCTCTGATAGGAAATATACCAATGCAAATATGATACATAACTTGTGATAATATGCCCATGGTTTTAAACCACTACTCACCCAGCTTGGAAAGTCAGACCAAGTTGGCACTCGCTGACAGAGATCACGAAGAATACGTATGATAATGACACAGGACTGCAGACCGTTAGCTCTAGCCTTGAGAGCAATACAAAATCAAGTTAATCAACCCCAGCACCAATAGAAAAAGAGGCCTCTTAGAAAAGCTAAAATGCCACTGCTCAATGGAAGCTCAAACACAGAAAATAAATAAGTCACGTGGAGACGTTTCAGGAGCTGCCATTTACAGAAGCATTCTAGGCCATGGTTAGTAGCTTAACAAGTCAAGGTGCACAGGTTATATTACAATTCTAATATGCCTTGAATTCCTGCACACTTTGACCTAAGATTTATTTGTAACAGCAAATACAATTACCTTCCTATAATAGAAATACAAAAAGGAAAGAGCTAACAAGTAGAGAGAATGAAAGGCTGTGGGAATCTGTTTGGTTTCTTGCTTGTGCCTTTGCTGAAGCGCAAAGTCACAGAACCAAATAGTTTCTCCCCTTTCATTCCCTACACTTAATGAGCTTAAAAAAATAAAAAAGTAAAAGTCTTACACCTAAAACACAAAGCTTTAAACACACATTCTGTTATTTAAAGCAAAGTTACTCTGCAGCCTTATGGAATACATAACAGATACCAAACATACAATTCCCCCAGAGCGAGCCAAATATTCAACCTCGCTATCTGGTCAGAAAAACAAGCTGACATCAAATTGGCAAGAACTGAACCAACAGTTCTTCTGTACAAATCTTCAAAGATGATTTCCCCCCCGTCTAGCCATTTAATTTTATACAGGTGTACATATATTCACTATGGGCAACCTGGATTTTTTTTTCTTTCCCTTTTTGGTGTAGTTTAACATCCAACTGAACAACTGAACTACTCTCTCTCATAAGGCTACAAGAAGAAAGTAAAATGATGTTCCGAACCTGGAACCACTTAGCGTGGCGTAGAGCAGCCAGAGCGTCAAGGCATTTTTGCCTGTCCAAGACGTCCGGTGGGTCTTTCACCATACCCGAAGTTACATCTAAAATGGATTGAATTGGCAAAATGCAGTGAGGAATGGGTGTTTGACCAGGTGAGCAAGACAGTTCCTTAAAACAGCTTCCATGTCACACATGCCATTTATTTTGAAATCCCTGTCTCCAATGTATGTATCATCGGTAATATTCCTTAAACTGTGTATCATTTAGTCCAATATGAAAAATAGTCAAGAGCGTAACAAAACGTTAGCTCTCAATCTTATCTTTTTACACTCATCTACTTGTAAAGAACATCTACTGGGAAAATGATTTCCCCCCTAAAATTAACATGTTGAAGGAAGAATGGTTGGACACAGTGCACCAGCACGGGAAACACAAGACAGAAGGAACACAAAAATCCACTTGAATGAAGTAAAAGTTACAACAAACTGTGAGCAAAATCGATCTGGAAATTCTCCTGTGCAGGCTTCACTGAACTGAATGGGCATTTGTACAGATTTCCCATTCATTTTAATGAAACTTGTGCAGGAAACTTTCCCAGTGAATTGTGCCCTGTGTTTGTTGAGACAACTTAAAATGACCACATGCTATCTTGAAACATAGTCCCAGTTAAAAGGTACTTGAAATTCTCAAGTACTCTGAAGGTACTACAATATCTCACATTAATGTAAGGACAAAGTGTATTTATAGAACAATCAGGGCTATTTAATTTTATGGAGTTGAAAGAAATGTGAAGTACTGTACAAACATTTAAGCCAGGAGCATGTGTACATTTTCATATTTCTTACTCTGTTTTGGTCTTATAGTATGAAAGTGTATGCCATATATATCCATCCCAATTTCATCTAGAAAGATACCAAGAGAAAACTAGAAAGATTTAAGAGAAGAAAAAGATGAGAAAAACCCGAAACCATAGAGACCAAAAGTTCTATAGAAAGAAAAACACTCTGCCTATTCAAAACCTTAAAATGATTTTGCCAATTGTTGTCTAAACATGTGGCAGGTATAATTTTATATTGATTTTAAGTAACTGTGATTTTGTAACTACAAGTTAGCGACAGATTTTGATTTTTGCCACAGTGAGCTTGCTGTTACAATAAACATTTAATGTGCCACAAGACACAACTGAACATCAAAATGTAGCCTAATGTAAGCAAACATACTAGTAACAGCAAATCAAACACTCAAAAAACACACCAAGGAAAGAATGTAAAGCCAAGGAATTAACAGATTAGGCTTGACAGTCATCATCAATGAAGACATGAAGAGAAACAGGTCAACAGGAAATGTCAAGCTTGAAATTATGTCATACTTGATCTAGGTACAGAATATTTCAATTTTATAGAGAACGATGTGTCTGTGGAAATCCTCATGAATATTTTCCCATGGGATTTACTGGCCTTATATTCTGCCTTTTAGTGGCTATCCCTATACAAGTGAAGATCGATATCTACTAATCGGAGATTTAAAAGCAAGTGAAAGAAGGCATTAAGATGATATACTGTCAAGTGAAAGGCAAAAGAAATGTAAAGATAAAAGAATCAACTGAGGCCAAAGTCACCATTATTATATGGTAAGGTATTTTTAAGGTTTATAGCAATGAATATTGTCAATGCAGGCAGTTTATTCTACTTTATACAGCTTGTACTTATGACTTCAGTTACTTTATTGCTGAAGTCTTAAATAATTATTCTTAAATAATTAAAAATAAATACTAGTAAATAAGTACAAATGTTTACTAATAACTATATATAATTAATGAGCAAGAGAAGATATGTGATTCAGCTCTATTAAAATTAGTTAGCATCTTGCCATTGACCTCAGTGTAAGATATATCATATCCATCCATAAATCAACTCTGAAACCTGGAGTCATCAGAAGATGCCAAAGCAGCTACAGAAATTGGGAAGACATCTAGGCTGGATATCCATAAAAACAGCTTTCCTACACGTGGATTTTTGCATCTGTTTTAAGATTCCAAATGGATTAACCCCTTAAATTCTAGTCCTTAATCAATGAATTAAACATTAGCCATCATTTTTAAAGTGATTGCTTTTCTGTATTCTGTATATAAGGGGTTAATCTTCAGTCAGACATGCTGTGTCCACACTATTTCATCATTAAAACGTTAACAGGTAGATCATGCTCTTTCAATTCCAGGTATGTATTAAGTATTACCCAGTCAACTATTTCAACACTAGTGTGAACACTGCGTAATTCCAGAGAGAAAGACAAGGACAAGAAGAAAAAAAAAAACCAACACAAAAGTAACAGTAAATGCTAGGACTATGCAACCAAACACCCTCATTGTTCAAATATGGCAGGTGTGACACTGAGCTTTAAAAACCTTGGTCAAAAATCCTTCCGATGTCTTGGTAGCAATCCCTGACAGGATTCAATTGTCTCTGCTAGAAGGCTTTGGATGGGGCCTAACAAAACTAAGGATAAAAAACAAACATAAAAACAAGAAATATTTTGCTGAAGAAACACATTCCAACAGCTGTTTTGAGCATTTTTAGTATTATATCCAGAGCAAATTCAGTAAAATTTACTGTTGAATGCACAAAACTGCAAAGCAAAATTCCTATATAGTTAACAGTTTTGTGTTACCTTCTCCTTCTTTCATCTCCCTCTTCAGTTTGTAACTGAATAGGATCACACAGGATTAAAGATATCATTTATCAAACAAGAATACATTAAAGTAAATATTGGACTCTTCCAACAAAGCCTTCCTTGTCACCTGAACTCCCAAAGCCAGCTAAATTCCATCAACCTTTTTAAGACACCGAGCATTAGCTGCAGTAAAATATATATATTTTGCAACAAATAAGCAACAATCTTTACAGACTCTTGTTTATTGTAAATCTGCTTTTAAGTATCATCATTTAGACATTTCAA
Source organism: Oxyrhabdium leporinum (assembly GCA_032468155.1). Classification (NCBI taxonomy): domain Eukaryota; kingdom Metazoa; phylum Chordata; class Lepidosauria; order Squamata; family Cyclocoridae; genus Oxyrhabdium; species Oxyrhabdium leporinum. The sequence continues at coordinate 16,881 of JANHFL010008726.1, forward strand.
ACTTTTTTGTATATTTGTTTAAAGCTGCTCAGTGTCTTGAGGAAATTATTCAAAATAAAAGCTTTGCTTTCTTCAAGGTAATATTTAGCAAGTGAATTAAACTTAGAATAGCAACTGTAATTCAAATCTGGATCAGATAAAAATAGAGCTTTGTTTTCTTTTGAGACAGAGCAATGTGTGCAGAATTCAAATGCTCTAGTGAAAAAAACCTAAAAAATGGTGTCTTTTCATAAACAATATTTTGGATGGTAATCTTTATATGCCACGTATGATTACATTTGCATGTAACTATGAAAAATTCAACTCATGGCAATTAGGCAAACTTTTTTTTCTCTTTGCATGTAATGTTTATATTGCATATAAAGCATTCAATTAAAATATTAATGTTTTCAAAGAAGCTTTTGGATAAAGTTTTCTTAAATTATACTTTTAAAAAGCGTAATGCTATGAATTCATTCTATGGCTGCACATATGCAACCTATCTCTGGCCCCTACCAAGAATTTTAACAACAGTCAACAATGAAACTTTTTTTTAAAATGTTTTATACGTTCCTAGACGATAATATAACTCTGTGAAAATGCTTCTTTTGCAGATGTAAGAAAAAGAAAATAAAGTTCACTTTATCTGACCCAATTTAGAGGCAACACATTGCAGACATTAAATTATCATGCTTGCTGGCTTTAAAACATCTGTAGCTTTCAAAGGATAACAGAAGTGACCCTAAAGCAACGCTGCTGGCACAGTAGGACTGCAGAGATTATAAATCCATACTGCTTTTCAAAGCTCCAGTATCTTTATCTGATCTCAGGTACCTCTTTATACTATAAACACACTGCATGTGTACTGTTAACACTATGATCAACACCAGGAGCTCCATAAATGACACTCTAGATCAAAAATCAACCTCAAAAAGCTGGAAAAAAAATACACACCTTGCTCCAAGCAAAGTCATAAGTGTTTTTAAATTAAAAATAAACTATGCAATTAGACATTAAATACAGCAACCCATATATTAGATAACAAGACTGATCTAAAGTCAGAGACAATGTGATTTCTAATGCAATTTCTTTTTACAGAAGAACGTTTCTTCATGTTGGGCTTGTAATGCTTGCAATGAAATATTTATTTTCTGAAGATTTTTCCAGTGAAATTAAAAAATAAATAACCTTTTCCAGAAATCTGAGGTTAATTACAGTAAATAAAACAAGAATGAAGGTATTTTAAAAAATACACTCTTGCAAAAGTTGCCCATAACTGAATTGAATGTGTATCACATGCCAGCATGTTGCCTTCCAGGACTTAATGCAATCTTAGAATAGTATTAATTAAAATTGAAAATCTTTTAACAGATTTCGAACCTCCATCCCTCATGTTCTCTTCCCGAATCACTGGTGATGTCAAAGTTATCGTCACTTGCATTTTTGGTTCCACGCATGAATTCAAAATGATTGCTGCTTCTTGTATAGCACATTTTATTTCATATTTCTCAGGGCTGATTACCTACAGAAAGGAAAAACATTAAAACTTTTTCATAAATTAGAGAAGTACTGTTACCCCCCTCTTTTTTGATTTATTGCTTGATTTTATGTTGTATGCCGCTCACTCATATCATCTGAATGGGATAATCTTATAAATAATAATCTAACATAAAATAAAAACAAACACAATGAACAGCTGGAAAATTCAGCGCTTAGGGAAGTTAGCTTATCTTATATTCTATATCACACACACAAACACACCCACCCACACGAGTGGCAGAGGTTTGTTGGTTTTTGTACTGTTGACATAGTAATTAGCAATTAATTTTGAAGCCACGTATGAGTTGGGCAGCCACATAAATGTGCTTAATAAATACTTCCCCCCCCTCGAGACTGTTCTATGGCTTCAAGTGCACTAAAATTCACTGACTTGAACCCAAAGTTCTATATAGGATCCACGTACCTGTGATGTACAAAACGGTACCCCAACCTGGGCTCCTCCAGTTGATATATTCAGGAGTTGCAATCAGAAAATACTTGGAGAGCACCCAGCTAGAAGATAGTCTGTTGTATTTGTTTGTAATGTTCTATCTATCTATCTATCTATCTATCTATCTATCTATCTATCTATCTATCTATCTATCTATCTATCTATCT
>JANHFL010008726.1:33151-64727 GCA_032468155.1 Oxyrhabdium leporinum
ATTAGTTATGTCCTAGTTGCAATATCCAAGGACACTGTTCTAGCAAGAAATTAGATACAATTTAGACTGACATCTGCTGTAAAGAACACAACTTTGGCCAGTTTATTTATCTTCTCTTGCTTCCTTCAGTTCTGAAATATAAACTGGAGAAGCTGCTTTGATCAAGATACAGTGGATAAAGGAGTCTGGGAACCGATCAAAACTATAACCCTGCAGTACTTTTGTCATGCAATGAAATCAGAGCTTAATCTAAGTTTTAATAACAGAGTCTGCTTAAACAAAAGCATTCCAGAATAGTGTGTATTGTGTTCTGTATTTCAACAAGTCCCATGATGTAGATGGAGCAAGCCTGATGAAGTTGTTCAGATTCTCAGCAACGCCTTGAATACAATTACTATTTGTACAAGAGAGAAAAATTGTAATTTATTGCAACTGAAAGAGCCCCAAAGACTGTATCTTCTTAAGCCTCCTTGAATACTTCCAATATATAGTTTCATTTACAGCTCAGTGAAAAAAAAGTTACTGATACCTGTGGTCCAGCACAGCTGATCTTACAAACATCACAATAGTGGATCTGTGGTGGTTTAGGAGGCTGTTTTGGTTTCAGTTGTTTATTTTGGAATGGTGCCTTTTTAGTAAAGGTGGTCCCTGTCCAGGCAGCTGTTGCAGCGGCTGCAGCCGCCGCCGCCGCCACTTGTTTTTGCTGCTGCTGCTGCTGCTGATAGTAAGATGATGCAGCTGAATACACTGCAGCTTCATAACCCGAGTAAGATGTACCTTTAAACAACAGAAAATTCAGGTCACATTTATGAGGGATACAACCCACAATTAATCTTTTAAGGAGGGTTTCAGCATTAAACATAGCATTTGTTAAGAAAGGTTTCATCTTTAAAAGAGTGTTTCAACATTAATATAGTACAAAAAAGTTGGTAATTTATTTATCAAATCTGTAAGCCACCTGACAATGACCTTGGGTCGCTCATAACAACTAAGACAAGGGGAATAACTAACAGAAAAAGGTAAAAGATGGTGAGAATGACAGACTGGTCAGGAAACACCAGTTATTCTCCCTTGCCAAAGACCTGAATGAAGAGCCACATCTTCAAGGCTCTTCAAACAGCAGGGTGGGACCATCCAGGTTTCTGGGGGAACCTCATTTCAGAGAAAAAGCATTGCTACATTGAAGTTTAATTTTGTAGTTATACAAAATTACACTTCATTTCAATCTACTGTATATAGGCAAGCTACTTTACCTCAGGGCAGAGAGGAGTGACTTGCAATTTTTAAGATCAATACACTGTAATACAAAATCAATAACATCTATAGCATAATAGCGTGCACAGCATCAGTTGCTGCTCTCAATCTGAACATCTTCCAAATATAGACTTTATTTCTTGGAATTCTGCACATTTCTGAGAGAAAACTGAGTCGAACTCTATAGAACTAGACAATTTACTTATACTCTGAGATAGGATGGGAAGGCGTAACGCTGAAGGATTAAAGATTATGATTTTTCTGTTCCATCCATATATTAACCTGTTTCCAGCACTATTTCATTCAGGAATCACTATAGTACCAAATAATTCCACAAAGCCCATCTCTCTATTGTATTTATAATGATAAAATCTAAATAATATGGCCATGTTAAAAAATAATCTAATTTGCATGGTTTGGATGATTTATAAAACAATTTATATCTTATAATATATTGAATATATTTTATTTATCTTAGACATTTTTCATCATTATGTGTACCAGTATAACTTTTGATAAGACATGCCCAGGGGTGGGCTTCAAAAATTTTAGCAACCAGTTCTTTGCCCGGTTGCTGGGTAGGCATGGCTACGGTGAGCGTGGCCTAGTCGGCTTCCTGCATCATGACGGGGGCTGTTTTTGCCCTCCCCGGAGGCTTTCCTCGAGCCTCCGGGAAGTGAAAACAGCCTCCCCAAGCTCCAGACTCTCTGGAGGCTGAAAATGGATTCGTTTCCGGCCTTCTGGAGCCTCTGGGAGCCCGTTTTTCGCTTTCCCCAGGCTCTGCGTGGGCTATCTGGGATCCAAAACAGGCCACATGGGGACTCCTGGGAGGGACGGGGCCAGCCAAGGGTGGGATTTACTGGTTTGCTGAACCGGCTATAAAATTAGCTATTGGTTAGCTACCGGTTCACCCAAACTGGGGCAAACCGGTATCAGCCCGCCCCTGGACATGCTACATCTGGTATGGAATAAACTAAAGCAATCTGAAATTGGCTTGTTTTTACCAAGTCGTATCAGAGCCAAAACTAATCTAAAAACTGCAATCCCATAATTATCTCAAAGGTAGCCTTGCCACAATCCAACTTTCTACACAGGATTAAGCTGCACACCATATAAAGCAAACATTCCAATGTAATTTGAATGTAAAATCTAAGTTTTCTATGAAAGTCAGATATGTCAATGCAATATTTTTATAGCTCTGACTTCTCCATTATATACACCTGACAAATCATTTCTGTCCCGTTTAGGCATTACTCACCAGAATATGTAACTGCTGTTGTGCTATACGTGGCACTTTGGGTATATGAGGGAACCACTGTTGCTGCAGCAGCAACAGGTTGCACAGTGGAAGATACCGGATATATAGAGAACGTAGTAGTAGCTGGACTCGGAGTGGCTGGTTTTATGGCTGTTACCTGTCGAGTTTGCTGGGCTTGAGTATACTGAGTAGCTCCTTGGCTGTAACCAGCTTTTGGAGCTACGTAAGAGCAGGAAAAAGTTACACATTAAAATCAAGAATTCTCCAAGCTGTAATATTAAAAAGCAATTTTCTTTTTTATCTTATTACTAATATAAAAATAAGAGTACAAATCCTACCCTATCTTTAGGTTCCATAAATATGTTATAACATTTTAATTTTAGAGCAAACCTTTCATAAAAAGAAATGCGCTGCTACAAAGTAGCACAGGCACAATTACAGGAAAGGCTGATGTCCTGTGGTTTAAAAGTTTGCATGGCTGAAGATTTTACTGTACTTGTCAATCAGATTCCAGAATGTCCAAGAGAACAATATGAAGTTTGTAACTAATACTTTTTAATACATCTTACTTAATAGTCAACCTATTTGCAGTAACATTTTTTGTTTAGCAAGGCATATAATTTGATCGATTATACTGGCTTAAGGTTAGAATGACATACTAGTTATATTAATAAACTTGAAACATGCTAGAAATTATCAGTCCAGCACTACATTAATGAACTGATGTTCTAAAAAAGACTGAATGAATGGTCACATCATATTTTATATTCACTCAAGTGTCAATTAAGAGACTATTCATCCCCAAAACATGAATATATGTATACTTATACACTTTCCTGGATATGAGCTCTGCTTAAGGAAGTTATAAATTTAATTTATGGAAATTTTAAAGTAGTAAAAAGTGATCTAGGACTGTGCATTCGAATTCCTCTTTCTATGAATGAGGAAGGCATAAATTATTACTTTGGTTCGGAGAATCTTTAGATTTTTTAAAATGATAATGTAACTCTAATGTGACTGCTGCCATTTCAGCCACAACACATCTTTTGGTACTAGGGAAAGTGAAACGACCAGATACAACAGTGCTGATATCCTCTTGGTCGCATCTACTAAACAATGTTATCTGATGGGACCCAGGAAGTGTCCTTACTCCTTCACAGTTCCCACCCGGTGGAACAGCTTAACCCCGAGATTTAGATGAAGCTGACCCTACTGGCCTTTTGTAAGATTCTTAAAATCTGGCTGCTCACTTGGGCACTAGGAGAATGTTAAGCCCACTTCTAAAGAAGGAGGATAGCGTACTGATTAGCATCCTGCTAATTTGTATTGTTCCTTTGACATGTACTTTTAGTGATTGTTTTTATTTTGCTTGTACTGGCTCAGAGTCATCATGCGCTATATGGCTATACAAGTTGAAGAAATAAATGAATAACTGAACCACTAAAACTACTATTATTAGAGATGTGATGGCGCAGTGGTTAGAATACAGTATTGCAGGCTAATTCTGTTGACTGCCAGCAGTTCGATTCTCAGCAGTTCAAGACTGACTCAGCCTTCCATCCTTCTGAGGTTGGTAAAATGAGGACCCACATTGTGGGGGACAATATGCTGACTCTGTAAACTGCTTAGGGAAGGCTGTAAAGCACTGTGAAGTCTAAGTGCTATTGCTACCTATCACATTTGTTAAGGCTACTCAATTCCCAAAAACTATAAGTGCTTACAAAATATTAAATATGTAATTAAAACATAGTTAAAAATATAACAAAACCAAGCATAACTACCCAGAAAAGCCAACAATATAACATTTTTAAAAATGACAAAGGTTTCACAGGTGCCTTAATTCCAGACTTGTGCTCAAGCAGGCTAAGGAAGGAACTAAACTCAGTCGCAAATCCCTGCAATAAATTATTATTTGGTTTTTAGAATGTTTAGACTTTTTAAAATTATAAGATGAAAACAAAAGGATTTGAAACTCACCTGTTTGATAGTATGATTCAGCCACAGAAGGCTGTGGTTGGGCAGCAGCTGCCACTGCAGTTGCAGTTGGCTGCTGATAATATTGCTTGCTGTCATAAGCTACAGCTGGAGCAGTAGATCTAACATAGGAATAGGAGTCCTGAAGAAATATATGGGGGAAAAATGAAGACTCTGTATGTGGATTTCAGTTGTAAGGTAAATTAACTGCCATAATAGAATTTACATGAGGGAATCTTTGCAGGCTCATGTGCTTCCTAAAAAAAATATGCTTCCTAAAAAAATATTCTATCATTTATGAAACTCTCCTAAAACTTCCTAAAACAGGAAGTTTTCCCTTTTGGAATGAACTTTGAATCCAAGACTAAATTCGATTACGTCTCTTTCAACTATTTTCCAACCCAATTTTATGCTTTTAAAAATACAAGTAAACCATTGCTTTTTAAGGATTACCCAGAGGGAAGGATAAAATGTCCTTGTATAAAATTTAAATTACATTAATTATCCTAGGATTTAAGCCATGGATTACTCCTGAATCATTTTGATGATTTTAATCAATGTGTACCGCATTATCAATGCTGATTATGCAGTAAAGAATCAGAACTTTTGAGAAAGCATTGAGAATACATTTCCTGACAATATTAGACAAGATAAAAATATAAGACTGAGTTCAAGATCTGGTAATGATATACTTCACTGTATTATTAAAACCCTTCAACATTAATTCCCATTAAGACTGCTTAATACCAATCCTTTAAAATTTTAAGCTACAAATTGAAATAATTGGTTAAGGTTTTGAAGGACATGATCAAAGCTTTTGAGAATTATGAGTATTCTGTAAAAAGTCATTTCCCGCAAATTATAATTTTTCTTAATACATGAAGTTGCAACAGCTAGAACTTTAATAAATATTGAACAGAAATAAGGGTAATACTAGACCAAACCTACACAGAACGTTTAAAAATCTCAGCAATATCAAGAATAAGCGATCTACAAAATTTGTATATATAATTCAGCTTTTGTCTGCTATAGTTATTATGCGCAAAAAAGATATTCTGAGGTTTATGCTTTCCAGTTACTTATGTAGAAATGTACCATATGCAAATTCCCAAGCATATCTTTATTACATATTTAGCCATTAAATTAAAAAAGATCTGAGGCTGAGAACTGACTCAAATTATATTAGATTCAGCAATGTGTAATCTGTTCCCTGTATTATATTTGTCATAGTTTAATTTTGAGAAGTTCTTTAACATTCTGCATTCAAAGAAAAAACAGAGCTTTTCATTTTATTCCATATTTATCCAATTACCAATTTTTAATAAGGAAAAACTGTTTTGATGTATATATTATACTAAGCCATCATATACAGTACTTTATTTGGGCTTTGTACATTTTATGAATTTACTCACTGAAATTATAAAATACAGTTCTATAGTTTAATATGTAGTATAAATACAATTCTTGGTTAGGCAGTGTTGGACTTCAGTTTAGGGACTGTGGTCTAGAGAACAGATTTCCTGACATTTCTATGGGAGACATCAGTCCTCACCAATCAGAAATCAACTTGGCTAAAGATCAATCAGAAGTCAGGGCACCTGCCTATAAAGATAGGAGTCCAATCAGTTCCTACTTCAGTAGCCTATGGTCTGCATAATAGACCATCTTGCTTGTAAAGATTGCAGCTGCACTTGCTGGTAAAACATCAGGAAATCTGTTGTCTAAGCCATGGTCACCACATCTGAAGCCAAACACTGCCCCAAACAGGTACCAGCAGGAAAGCCAACACAAGTAAATTCTTGGTTATTCAATAAATCATGGTTAAACAAAAAACTGAACTGCACCATTAGTGAATGATGCTTTACCCATATATTACCTGGTAATTCTGTGTGGTGACTGGTGGTGGTGGTGGTGGAGCTTCTTGCTGTCTCTGTGTGTAACCATAATCAGTTGCTGTATGAGCTGTAGGGTATCCTCCATAGGCTGCAGCTGTTGCAGCGGCTGCAACAGCCACTGGAGCAGGCCTGGCTACTGCAACTGTTGCTGCTGCCGGGGCATAGGCTGCAGTAACAGTGTGGGCAGCTACAGGAGCCTGATGAACAGTGTAGCTTGCAACTGTAGTTGGATGGGAATAAGCTACACCTGAAGCCGGCTGTTGGCTGTAATAGGAAGAGGCCAAGAAGTATCACTATGTAGTAATGAAACCTAATACACAGCAAATATGCTCTTAAATTGTTCAAGTAAATCTAAGTAAATCTGAGAACAGTTAAACTAAATTAAAAATTCAGTATTATGGATCTACTGTACCTAATAAAGTACATATTAAGTGATATCATGAGCATCCATTAGTGAAAATCTATCTACCAAAGGAACTGATTCCTAGTTATCCTTTAAAATTAGCTTCAGGGAATTGAATTTGAAAGACAAAAGTTCTAAAGGTTCAATTTATCACGTGGAACCCACATAAATTACATTTTATTAAAAGTATTTAATAAGGCCTAATTTTATAGCCTCTAAAAAGCAATCACATATAATAAATTCATATTGTATACCTGGACATTAACATCAAATTCATAATTTCTTTTTTTAGATTAAAGAATGCAGTTTTCCAAAAGGACTGAATGAGATACAATGGACAAACCTCACAGAATCATACAGCTGAAAGGGACACATATTTCACATAAGCATGAAATTCATGCAGTGTTGCAATTAATTCATTTTAATTGTGAGCCATCAGATCATTTGAGAATCATACAGCCTTCTACATCTAATATATGTACAATAAATAATCCTGCACATAGGAACCTGCTCTTAATTTTTGTAAAGAACTTGGTGATTTTGGATTTGTTTAATAAAACTAAGAATTAACTATTCAGTTTCAAGAACAAAATATTTATTTCCCTCAACAAACTTGGCAACTCTGAATAGCAGATTTGCAAGAACTATACAATATAAATTCATTTAACCTTTTAATCTCAATCTACATCACATTAGAAAAAAGTAATAATGTGTACAAAGATCCTGACCGCACATGAAAATATAGTAACTCATTATGCTGACTCACCTAATACTGATTCACAGAATATCTTTATATTCCTTTTACAATATTTAAGCATGATATGTATAATACCGAAAGAAATTCAGTAAGAGAATATTTGCAGTGTTTTATTTAGTAAAAATAAGTTTTGTTATAGCACAGAATGAGTAGCCTTAGTACTGTTTTTTTCCTCTAAGGCAGGTATGGTTCTGTTACCATTTTTGTTTTAGCAAATCTGTTCCCTTTGCTTCTGCAACATCATGCAGAGCCAGTGATCGAATTTGCAAGATCTTTCTCTTTGAAATTCTTAAAACTCTAAGAGACTTTATTACCACTATACTACTATTTAGAATCCGCTATTTCACTTACGCTTTATCTTCCTGATTTTCTACCATGGGATATATTGGCCATGGGCTATTTATGTGTAAGTAATATTTTATTTAATGATTCATTTTCTTAAATTTGTTAGTGCTACCCATTCTAAACAACCCTGCTTCCCTTGTATTAAAGTATCAGAGCTGTTGGGCAGCCTATAAACTGTATAAATAAGTAAAGGCAAATGTTATATGGGCTCAGTTTGTTAAGAAAGCTGATATTTTTCTCTATACTTGCAACATGAATTATTTTATTCTCTTGATTATTCGAAGTAATTATGCTCTCTAGATAAAAGCTGCATTCTAATTAAACTTTACTTTCTACAGACCTGTTTCCCTAGATTATTAGAGGTAGCCCTTGTTTATCTACCACAACTGGAACCAGAAACTTGATCATAAAGCAAAATGGTTGCTAAGTGAAACCACCCCTTTGCATAATGATCTTATTTTAGCTTTCCTTTGCTTTAGAAACATATAAAGGTCATAAATAAAGATTGGTCGCAAAGTTATTTTGCTTGCTATGCAGACCTATGAAGGTTGTAAATGACCTTTACTAGTTGCAAAGTTATATTTTTATCACTATCATAATTGTGAATTGTTGCTGTATGAGGAAGCAGCTAAATGAGGACCACTCGTATTCTGACGAAATTCAGTGAAGAATTACTAATGTAACAAATTAAGAAAACTGCACAGACTTACTATCTTTCTATGAAACCTACATTGAAGTACAAACATTTGGTTTTAGTTTTTAAAATATCTTTCCAAAGAACAAGGAGACAATATTATTTAACTAATAAAATTATAGGGTATTTATATATTGCTTTTTAAGTTAAGATATGCAAGGCAACTACAGCCTTTGATTAACTGATTCACAAGTGTACCTGATAGTTCTATATCCTGTGCTAGCTACAAATATGCCTGTAGGTTCAATTTTAGTTACTGGTGGTTACTTTAAGGCATAGCATGGGGGCAAGTTATTTGCAGACTGCTATACAAGATGCCTTACACTGCTATTAGCAGTTAGAAATATATATACCATCTCACGGAATACAATTGTTTGAAATAAAATGTTTATTCCTAAAAAGGCAATCATATGTTTATTCATTTATATTTTGTGATTTGTAACCTTCCTTGTTGGCTTCCAACAAACTAAGTCAATGGGGAATGGGGAATCCAGCAGGAAGCCGCAGGTTGTAGTCATGCAAAGTCCTTGCTTAACAATAGTAAGGGGGACTGCTGAAACTGCTATTGCTAAGCAGCATTGTCATGTGGTTTTTAAAATTATGTGTCACCCAATGATGGAGTTTCTGTCAGTCTCCCAAGCAGACCAGACAGGAAACATGACAAAATGAGCTAATTCTACTTTACCATAAGGCACTGGTGTCAAACTCGCATCATCACGATGTCACATGACATATTGGGACTTCCCCCCTTTGCTAAACTAGGCGTGGGCATGGCCAGCACATGACGCATCTAGCCTGCGGGCCAGGAGTCTGACAGCCCTGCCATAAGGCTACATTAACAGAATCTTGCAAGACTTGAAAGTACAAATCTGCTGCTGTTTCTTTTTACCTATTGATTAGTTAAGTTAGCTAAGTTTCTTTCTTTACCAATTATTCAATTGCAGACTCTTCTCCCTTTTATCTGATCAGTTCTCCGCTCAGCATCTGTGTGTCTCTCCCCTCCCCACCCCAAAAAAATGACATTCTCACATTCAGTTACATCTGGTCCCAATTATCAAGGACTATGTGTATTTAAACATTGTAAACTAATATTTTAAAAAATTGCCAAGCTACTCTTAAATCACCATGATTCAGGGTAAAACTGATATTGTTTGCAAGAAATACGATTCTACTCAGAAAATCCACAAATAGTAGAAACAAAATATGCTTTTTTCATCCTCAGCTACCTGTAGAAATACAATTCATAACAATGAACCCAACAAAGCAACATTTACTTAAGCACAGTTCAGGAAGAATACAGCAATAATTAAAATAACTTCCTGCATTATTTGAGTCCTAATACATTTTGCATTTTGAGTTCTTATATGAAAAATATATATATAATGTAATAACAAGAGCAGTAACGAATTTAAAGCAACAATACATCTATCTACCAAACAGGCATTTTTTAGAAACATCTAACATATTTCTTAGTCTTTGCAAATCTGCTTAATTATCTTTCCCATCCATCTACAGGCGGCAGAGATGGAATGAGAGCTTGGGGTTTCAATGGCTAATGCACTATATCACCACACTGCAAGAATGTAAAAGCAAACAAGCCAAATGTGGGATCACAGGACCTTGAATCTTCCCTTTTTCCTTCAGCAGAAGACGAAACATAAGAATTGTTACATAATGCAAAATGTTCTGTGTGGGAGTAAGTAGGCTCTTAAACATTTTTCTTCCCAGAATGGATTCTGCCCAACATTCAAACTCTTTCTCTCCAGCAGCCATTTTACATTACCCCAAGAAGGCTGCCTACCTCGTGCTACTAAATGTAATTCCTACTCTGGTATAATTGCATGAAGAACTGTCATTGAAGTACATTTTTTTCTAGGGTTTCTGAGAAACAAAAAACCTTCAATCAAAATCAATAATTGTTTCCTACCAAGTACAAAATTCAGAATATTTACAGGTTTTCCTTGACTTATGACAACTGGAACCAGAATCTCAGTCTTTGACAATGCAGTTGTTAAGCAAGATGCCTGTATAACTTCACTCAAGTGGACACAATTCCAGCTCTTCCAGTTACAGCTGTTAAGCGATGAAACAAAAGAGCTACCTGCATTTCTTTCTGTCCTCCCTATGGGCAGAAAGAAATGCCTACAGCAGGCTGCAGAAATGAAGCTCAAATCTTTAGGAGTTAAGCTTCATTTCTGCAGCTGTTTGAAGGAGTTCCTCTTAACTTCTCATGCAGAGAAGAACTCCTTTGAGGGGATGCAGAGACAGGGTTCTGATCCATGGGCCCTGATCTGTTTCTGCAACCTTTCCCTTCCTTCCTGCCGTGTATGGAAGAGAACTTGTCCACTGGGTTGGACAAATAATGCAGGAATTGCAAAGATGCAAGCTTCATTTCTCCAGCCCAGCACACAGGTTTCTTTCCATATATGCATAGAGGGGCGGGGAAACTCTTCAGCAGGCAGCAGCTGCTTGCAACCTTTCTTGCCAGCTTACCCACTGACTTTCTGAGGAAGCCAGCAGTGAAGACTAAAATGGTGACCACAAGATTGTGGGGTGTTTGGCAACTGGTTGCAAGTGCAAACACCCAGATCATGATCACATGACCACAATGGGGAGAGGGGTCAATGCAATGTTTTATGTTACATGCTTTGTTATTACATTGTAAATTTGAACGATCAATAAAAGATTGGTAAGTGATGGACTATCTGTAATAAGGAATTGAGTTGATTAAACTGTCAGCATATCATTACATGACAAGGAGAATCTATTAACAATAGCAATTTTCTAATAATGATGGAACTGGAAAAAGAATTTTGGGTTTGTACACTAATAAATGAAACATGCATTGGGAAGTTTTACCAATCTGAAAATCCAATTTTTAATATAATGATTGGAAAAAATATTCACTGGATCCTTATACATGGAACAGAATATTTAGGTACTCTAAAATGTAAGTCTCCAATTCCTACAGAATTCTAAAAAACTTTTTTCCTTTTCTGTGATAGAAACCAGATCGAAGGAAGCATACTGAAAGTTTTCCATATTATTTTTCAGAAATACAAAGGCAGCATTCCAATTTTAATGCCAGAATTCAAAGACATGTGCAGAATGTTCCTTAAAACACAGACCTTTTTTGTCATCTCTTCCAAAGCCTTTCAGAAATCTATGAAAAGCAAAATTTCAAAGCAAAGAGGAAACAATAATAATAATAATCCAGGATCTATTTTTGGTCAGTTTGAATTCAATAATATGCCATAATTATGACTAATGAATACCAGCCAAGAAAGATATATTGCTCAATAGTTGCAATTTGCTCCTGCTGCCACTAGGAGCAGCTAAGCCAAAGTGGTAATTATCAAGTAGCTTTCCCTGCAAAGATAAACTTCTAATTTGTCACTTTGCAGGAAGCCAAGAACATAACCCAAGAATCACAATTTGTTAAGTAATAAACCAAGAAAACAGTTATAAAACCAATAGAAACATAACATTTTTTTGTTTATTTTAACCAAATGATTTCCTATTTTAATAGTTGGTAGTTAGAGCAACCAGAAATTATTAGTAATTAACACATTTATTACCAATTAGCAAAGGATTATCTTATTTCATAATCAACAATCCTTTGTGTGCAGAAAAGCTGTTTTCAGACTCCATTATTTTTAGCTAAAAACATGCACTTTTAATATAGTCTGGAGTAAAACATGTGGAGTAAAAACATAAAAGTAAATAAAAAACATGTGTTTACTGTAAATATTCCCAGAGCCAACTGTTAAACTATTTAACACTTTCACTAATATATTAGAAGTAAAAGTGTTATACATCTAAAATCCATAAAACAAAAAAAGTAAAGTGTTGTCAACATGCAGTTAAAAAAAACTTACAAGGCAATTTCCTTTAATTTATCCCAATTCAAAATTTTAAAACATATTCAAATGTACATGAAGAAAATGTCATGAACTAAGGTGAAATTACTAATGCTATCACTGTATTTACCAACTACAACTTAAAATCATGATACTTTCATCTGACTAAAACTACATGGTCTAGAATTTTTCCTAATAAGATGCCCTATTTCTTAAGTACAGGAGAGGGACTGACCACTACACTGCATGCTCAAGATTTAGATACCGTGCTTTTTCACTGTGGATATCAGATTTTAAAATATAATTTACTACAAGTAATTTCTTGGGTCTCTAGAAGTCATTCAGTTTCAGGCTTCACCTTACAAATTGCCCATAACAATTCAGGGAATCTCAATGGAGAGATTTTCTTTTCTAAAATAACTATTAAGAAATTATATAATTATGCCAAGTATTTTACTTATTATGCATCTTAATGTTATTTTAATACATTTTGGTTATTTTAATTATTTGCTCTTTAAATGCCACTGAACTAAGATTTTTTTTCTTATTTTGTATTTTCTCCTTTGCTTCTTTATTTCACCTTTCTCTGTTTAGATGAGATTTAAACCCGAAGTTTAAGGTATGAAATCTTAATCTTTATAAATATATTCAGGTATGTATGGCTTGTATGTCTTTAGATATGGGCATCAAAATATAGCTACAACTTTCAAAAAAGTCAAATGAGAAAAGCTAAATAAACAATTGAATATTGATGAATTAAACTAAACAGAAGATAAAAAATCTGCTAAATGCTAAAAGAGGCCAGTTCTGAGATTTCAAATGAATGCAGTGAGCTTCATTGGGTCACGTGCCAAGTCAAAATAATAAATAAAATGCATAAACCATTTAAAAAAGAACTGGCTATGTTTGAAATTTTGTGGATATACCCATGTATAGACACATGGTAATGGAGAGCTTAAGAAATTGGACTAGAAGGGCTTGGATTCAAAGTCCTGATTCAACAACTGAGCTGACTGCTGACTTTATGCCAGTTGATACTTCTCATCCCAATCTACCTTTGAGTTTTTGTGAAATGTGTACAAAATAGTTCAAATTCAAAATGAGTGAAGCTTGAAATGGGCTGGTCTGATATTAGCGTTAGTATTCTGACCATACCACATGTGTTTTGAGCATGAAACATTGTGAATTTGGAAATACCACTTGTATTGTAACACATTGCCACAATTATTATAAATATAACAGGAAAATAAATTATCCTGCTATCACCACAGGTTCCAGAGGAAAATAATATAGGTACAATATGATTGTTTTGCCTCACCTACTCCCCTTTAATGAGATGGGCAGCTATATAAATTTAATAAACAAACAAACAAATGAAACAAAGTATTTACCATCATTTTACAATGCCAGTATCAAAAGGAGAAATGAGTAGCAGCAGAAGTTGATAAATGCTGCATTCATCAGCTTGCCTAGTGTTCATAAAGATGGCGCAAGGCCCATTGCTAAGAAGTCCCCGCCACCTTTTGTGATTTAAGACTTCAAGTATGGAGACAATTATAAATATACATTTAGAACATGTTTTCTTTAACTGAATACTTGCCGAAGTATACAAATGATGAATATATTTACATAAACAATTCTATCCTGCATATATATTTTATGTACATGGAAGACAAATTCCATGTGGGATATTCCAGTCCCACTCTATTTCAAATGAAAACCTGCCTTTCCAAAGTATCTCTATTTTTTTTCCTATTTTTTAAGACCAAAATTTTTATTTGGGGGGCGGGGGCAGCTGAATTCAGTTAACTTGCTGAAAGTTAATTCAACATAGACATGGATGGACTACTTTTCAAAAGTACAGAACTTTGGTTTTGTATTGTATTCTTCCTGGAATGGTATGAGAAACAGTGATTTTTATACTGTATATTTTAAGAACAAAAAGATACATAGCTCAGGATTGAATTGTGGAGTCTTTAGTGCTCTCGGATCTTGGTAGTTTTCATGTAGACGTTTCATTACCCAACTAAATAACATATTTGGAACTACAAGTGGGATTTGCTCCATTTTACATAAAGTAGCTTGCCCCTATTGGTGTTGGAGTTTTGCTTCCTCCTTGGTAGTTCCTCAACTGTTTTACTGCTTGATGGCCTGAGGTGGTAGCTCCAAGGGCTCCACGTTTCAATTTTTGTATTCATGGTGGGCATTTGTTTTTATTTTTAAGATTGTTCGCCATTCACTTGCTAGCAATAAGGGTCACACATGAATAAATCGGGAAAGCCAGTTAAAGGGCACAGAGGACCCTATATATATATATACATACACATATATACACATACACACCCCAAAAGGCACAGAGGACCCAATTTCCTTGACCTTCAATGAGAAGAAACGCACTTTGGGAGAAGTAGGCCCTTCGGGTCGGAAGCCCGTCGCCATTTAAGCGGCTCAAGGGCTACAGGGACGTGGGTGCGATTGAGCGAGGGAGTCTCCCCACAGCATCCCTCGGCTGTGCTGCATCCCCTAACCCGGTGGGGGACGGATGAATGAGAGTAACGGTCCCCAAATCCTGACTGAATTTGGGGGGGGGGGAAGAGAAGGGGGGGGTGTCGGTCCGGCTCCGAAACACGCTGGCGAGGATGAGCGGCGGCGGGCGACTGGCCCTCTCCGGCGCCTGCGCCTTCAGCGGGCCCAGCCCCAACAGCCGCCCCACATGAGGCTGGGGCGGGGTCAGCCGCCTTCTCTCCCAGGCCTCCCGCCACAGACCGAAGCGCCTTTATTACCTATATTGAGCAGCGGCCCCGGTGTGGGTGAATCCGAAGTAGTTGCCGGTGGCCATTTTGGCATCTTCCCCCAGCCGGCTGGGCACTGCAAGCGACGACATGGCGTGCAGGACGGGAGAGAAAAAGGCCTCGTCAGAAGCAATTCCTGAGGCGACGCGCGACGCCCCCCCCCCCAGCGGTTTTCCCGACGCCGTTACTCACCATAGGTAAAAGAGACTACCGGGCATATGGGAATCATGGAGCCGGGCTGACCGAAATGGCGGCGGGGTTGAAAACTGTCTCGGTCTATCGGTCAGAGTCTATGGCCGTCGCGCGCGATCGCTAAGCCGCCTCACCGGTACCCGTTCGCACCATTCACCGACACGGTTCCAACGGCGATGTGAAGGAGCCAGGCCTCGCCGCAGCGCATGCGCCGCTTGGGACGGGCGAGAAAAGACCGGCGGGAAATGTAGTTCGTCTGCCGGGTTACTTACGCTAGGTCGTAGCGTGGATGCGCGAAGCCACCTGGGAAATGTAGTTTTCATTAGGTGTAATGATCTCTCAGCATCCAAGCGGATTATCTGAAGAAAAATGTATGCTATACCTCATGCTAACGCTGGGTTCACACATTGTATTAAGTCAGTTTGTTTAAACGTGGTTGATTAAAAATAACTGGGTTAGCACATTAAATGATTGCTTATATAAATGATGACATTTTTGAAAGATTCTAAGCTTCAACCAAACCACATTAAATAGGTTGGAGGGGAATAAAGTACCATAGAAACCTATACAGTATTCCTTGAGCTGATAATCAGTTTTTGAGGTTGAAGAGGTGTCAGGGAGTTGGGTCTTTATTATTAATTTATACTAGATTCTGAAAACAATTGCTCTTAATCTGCGATGAGCATCCTTCCAGCAGCAGGAGGGCCACACTTAACATTCAGGGCTGCAAGGGCCTAATTGGGTAGGGTTGTTCCATACAGGTAGTCCTCCACTTAAACCACAATTGGGAGAGGAGCATCCGTTGCTAAGAGAGATGGTTCTTAAGTGATTCATTGTCAATTTTATGAACTTTTTTTACCATGATTATTAAGTGAATCATCCTGGTTGTTAAATGAATCACATGGTCATTAAGCAAATCTAGCTCCCCTCATTTACTTTGTTGGAAGCCAGCTGGGAAAGTCACAAAGTGAGTTCATATGACTGGAATACTCCGTCATAAATACATGCTGGTTGCCAAGTGACCAAATTTGGATCATGTGACCACAGGGATGCTGCAATGGTTGTAAATATGAAGACCGGTTGTAAGTCCCTTTATTCAGTGTTGTTGTAACTTCAAATGGTCACTAAATGAATGGTTGTAACTATATGTGCGGCTGGGATAAGTTTAGGGAGTATTTAAAAAATACACAAGTCTTACTTAAAGGCAGCGGTCGCTAACCTTTGTGGCTTGGTGACCCAGCGGAGGGGGGGAGGAACAGGGGAACTGGGCTGTGTGAGTAGGGAGCCCACCGCTCACAAAGCCCGGTTGCAAACAGGCCATGCCCTGGTAGTGGGCTGTGACCCACAGATTGGGGACTCCTGCTTTAGAGGATTCACTAAAATGTGGCTCATGAGGTTCCTGTTGTTCTGAACAAGTTGTCTTTATGGTCTAAAGTAGTGTTTCTTAATTTTTTTCCCCTCTTAGGATCAATTCTCACTCACTGTTAAAAATTATGGAGGACCTTAGAAGAGCTTTTTTGTTTGTATGGCTTGTATTTATCAATTCACCACCACTACTTCTCACAATTGTTCGAGGGGATTTTAATACTGTATTATTTTTCAACATAGTCTGGCAAATAATTCTGAATTCATGGATCTGGTAAGAGGGTCCTAGGACCACACTTTTAAGAAACTCTGGTCTAGGGAAATGGCCTAGTTAAAAGCATGTTTCTATGACAAATATGTCAAA
The DNA here is from genome assembly GCA_032468155.1 of Oxyrhabdium leporinum. Taxonomy (NCBI): domain Eukaryota; kingdom Metazoa; phylum Chordata; class Lepidosauria; order Squamata; family Cyclocoridae; genus Oxyrhabdium; species Oxyrhabdium leporinum. The sequence goes on from JANHFL010008726.1 coordinate 50,305, forward strand.
TTAATAAATATGCCATTAGCAGATCTCACTTTATCACTCCGTGTTATTACATTATACTATTTCTGCATTCTAATTTTAGCACATGCCAGTAGCATAGCAATAATGCTTCCATGTATTTTTCAACAATAATTTCTGTGTGGAAGCTTAACTTTCAGTATTGAAAGCATTTACAAAGAACTAGTTTGATCTAGTGATTAATATACTGGTCTAGCAACCAACCAGGAGCCTATAAGTTATAGTCCACTTTAGATACAAAAACCAGCTGGTTCCCTTGCAGGTTCCAATACCTGACATGGTTGAAGGTTCTAATTTTGGATGTCTATGGTTACGTTTTAGAGCATAGGTCGGTCACAGCAAAGACTCAAATATTAAACGTCCTGTATATTCATTTTCTCATCTTTGGGAGAGAAAAGCTGGGCCATGGTTTGGATATAGGGCCTGTTAATTCTCCATGAAAAATAGTATAATTTTGATTAGCAATTGTGACCCTTTATTTTATTTTGGATTCTGATTAATTCTGCTCATACGAAGCACTATTCCTTACAAAATGGTTTACAAGCCACAAAATCAAGTAAGCTAATTGTGTTTTCTATGCCAGAGATAAGCATGCTTCATTGGTCATTGAACATTTCTCTTCTTGATCACATCTGCAATGATGTAGTCCTGCAGTAGATGAATGTTGCATCAATAACAAAATGTGGGAAAAGCACCTACAGTGCTATTGACAGGATTTTAGGAGCAGCACTCCGTTGTTACTTGCACTGCTTACCACTTTAACACTGATGGCAAAATGCCTGTGCAAAGCAAAAGTGGCAGGGACACACTGCAGACCTGAAAGCATCCAATTGGCCCAGGTTGCATTTGATTGTGTGAAATGGCATTTTTTGAACTGAAAAGTAGACCATGAACCTGTAGGAAAACTCTAAGATGAAGATTGTGCTTAACAGCGTTCAGACACCACTAGAATTATATGTGGTCTGAAAGGCTCTGGAATTAATCACAGAAAATTGTAAGGTTTAAGTATAATTAGATATTGCCTAGAAAATGGCCAGTTCGCATGTTGCACTAAGTCTCCGAGTGCTCTTTAAGCCCAACAATGTGGAAACTGCCAGTGCAGATATTGTGAAGTCCCCTCTTTTCCCAAAACGCAGCTACAAAGGGATGGAAATTTGCCGGCTTGTTAACCAAGAGCGTAAAAACTCACGGAGGCGGCGGCTCTGTCTTTACAGTATGCAAAAGTGAAACGACTCAGACAGATCTTAGTACCGTACGTAGAGGCGCATCCTACAGATGGAGAGAACGAAGATGCCACCACGACGCCCGAAGGTACGAAGACTAATTTCAGAACCTCGCGAGGTTGCCTTATCAGGAAAGGCCGCGTCAATGAAAGGGCGAAGCGAAAACAGCTGAGGAAGATGAAAGAAACGCAGCGGCCGAGCAACCCTCCCTCCTGCAGCGCGTCTCTCGCGCGACTGAGCGGGGAGGCCTTCTCGCCACCACGTGGTGGACGGGAGCAGGTGGGGCTTGTTATAAACGTCACTTCCGTTTTTCCACTAGCGTTGGGACTACTGAGAGGTCGGGAACCGTTAGAAAGACCGGAGTGGAAGGATTCGAGTGGACTGTGAGTGCGCGCTTCCCTTTAACTCCCTCCCCCTCTCCCCCCCCCGGGGGGGCGGCTTTCTGTCAGGGAGGCGGGAATGGAGCGCGGGCTGCCGCGCGCAGCGGAGCGTCGAGGCCGCCATGTTGCCTTCAAGGAATTCCCCAGAAAAGGCCGGGGAAAAGAAGAGGGTTGTTCCGTACAGAGAAGGTGTGGTGGGGAACGAGCGGATCCCCACGAGCCGGGGGGAAAGGGTCCGGCTGGACCCGCCTTCCCCCGCTCTTGGCTCGAAAGCTGCCATGTTGGGCAAGGGAGGGGGGGCAGCGAAGGCATTCGAAAGGAGGGAGAAAATGGCGGCTGGGATCCGCCCCCTCCCGGCCGGTCTGAGGGGAATCCCCCATCACCCCTTCAGGCGGGGTGCTGGCGGGCTTTTTCGGCCCCCGCCTCGGCTCCAGTGGTCCCTTTGCTCTCCCTCGCCTGCTGTCTCGTTGCTCGAGACGTTGCCTTCCTACCTGCGGGTCTCCAGAGGGGCAGAGGCTGGGTCCGGTTGTCATAGAGGAGCCCAGTTTGGGGGCGGGGGGGCACACATGCTGCCCGTTGCTTCAGTGCCGGCGCTGTTCCCTTCCTACAACTTCCAAAGCCTTTTTTTTAGAAGTGGAATTCTTTATTGGCCAAGTGTGATTAGACAAAGAAGGAATTTGTCTCCGGGGGATAAGCTGTCAGTGTGCATACAACAATAGTGATAGATCGTTCTCATAGTCGTTGTAAAATTACATCCATCATAAAACATTGGATACAACACTTGGTGACAGCCATGAACACTAAATAAGCTTTCAACATAAATCGTGCTAGGATGTTAAGGCCGTTCTGTCCGTTTGTGGGGGTCTGCCTCCAATTCGAGCCCCGTTTCTCAAAAGCGTGTCCTGCGAAATCAAAATGATTTGCCAGCCTACAATAGAATATAATGGAGTATCCAAAGCCCATCAAACAATTGTGAAAAGTGACAGCAAATGCATCAATTTTAATTTTTGATATGGTAAATATCAAGTGTAACCTGTACAAACAAACTCTGCTGGATCCTCCATAATTTTTTTAAATGGGGTCGTGGCAGGAAAAAAAAAAGTTTAAGAAAGAATGAGCTGGAGTAACTCACTGAACTATTGGGCTTTGTGGCCTCAGTCGCATCTCCAGTTATTTACTTCTTCATGGGCTGTTCTGCACCTTGTGGTACCTCATTTGGCTCAGGCCTTGCCTGACAGTTTAAGGATTGACAGATTAATATGGCGTATATTTTTCTGAACTCCAGTTAACTTTGTATGTTAGCAATACACGTCTGCTAATGTTTGGGGAAAAAGAGGAAGAGTAAAGAGTAAAGGAAATGAAATTCATGAAAGGAGAATGTTGATGGAAGGATTTTCAAGCACTTGTACCAAGTAATGAATGCTCTTGCGTTAATATATTTTTATAAGAAAACCTTACATGTGTTTAACCCATCAGAAAGTACATTAAACCTCTGAATGGGACAAGTATACATTATCTGAGTTTTACACTTCAGTGTTGCGGTCCACTTCCCAACTGAAGCATAATTACTGTATACTTCTATAACTGCTATTTTGTGGTTTTGCTCTTATGTCCCAGAGTACTTGGTACTTTGGTTTGCATTCCTGTTTTAATGACAGGTTATATTTTGCAGGGATGTACAGTAGAATCATTTTCACTTTCTTTGCAATTAAAAGAAAGTATGAGAACAAGAACTCTTTTGCAATTATTAGATTTTTGTCTGTAATTTTTCACTGCATTATTACCAGTTCTTTAACTTTCTCCATTAATCTGTTCCTGTATCCTAAATATAGAATACAGCTTTTAAAAACGCTTTTCTCCTATCATAATACGTGTATAGCTTTGTCATCCTGAAATTTTGATGTCTTAGTCTTTTTCTTCTGTTGCATTTTTCTTTTCTCATAAAAAACAAATGTGATTATCATGCAGTGTTAGGGTTCAAAATTCAAAGTCCACATTAAAGCAAAATCTTTATCAGACTACTAAAGTTCAGTATTGTGCTATTTAGAATTTCTAGGAATTCTTCAGGCAAGAACACTAAAAAGGGAAGTAAAGTTGTAATTATTCATCAGATAGGGTACAGTATAAACAATTATATTAAAGTATGATACAATCAGTACTGTATAAAGAATGGACATTTTTTTTCTTAAAGCAAATAGTATTTTTCTATAGGGCTCTGTTAGTTGGAGATTACTGGTATATCTCAAGCCAAGTGAAGAGTATAAAGCTTGCCTATGGTTCCTTCCTAGCACTCTTTTCAGATGTGCTTTCTTATTTTTAGCATTGTGCCTGAAGCCCACTTCCTGCACTCTATCTGTTCTGTCAATTTGAATACCCAATTATATATTTATGTTCATAACCTTTTGATCTACTCTTTTTCTCTTCCCCACATTTTTTATTCTTTACTATAAAGGTGGGATATCTGTAACCCTAACCGTATATAACCCACCTTTCGCTTTAGTGCTTAAGGTGCCATAAATTGCTCCTTGCTGTTTTTCCTCTAGAAAAACAGTCCTATGAGGCAGGTGGGATAAAGAGCCAATGAACTTCTCTGAATGGATTGGTGTGTTGGGACCCCGGCTCCTAGTTTAATATGTTAACCATTACATCATACTTATTTTGTTGATTTAATGGAACTTCAAAGTATGAGTGCTTGATTGTCGCAGTGGTGGAAGGGATGACTTAATGCATGCTTGCATATTTGTTAGAGTATTTTTTCACTGCATTTTTCTTCCTAGAATGCCTAAATCAAAGGAACTTGTGTCTTCAAGCTCATCTGGCAGTGATTCAGATGCTGATACAGCGGTGATTATATTAAACACTTTTTTAATTATCTTACTAACCATAAACGTAACCCGAAGAACCGAGGCTTTGGATTGATGTTTAAAAGCTACAAATTAAGTGAACCATATAAATACTCTGTTGGCAGAAAAATACTTCAATTAAACTATACTTTTTATTAAAATAGAAATTAAAATGATGTGCTGTCATGTAATAAATATTGTATGATATTTACTACATGTGCTATTTTTTATGATTTAAGTTGAAAGTGTCATTCTTGGGATCGCATGTCTAATCTTGATTAGAAATGTTTTGTTGTTATCTTTACCTTATTCAAAATTCTTGAGTCTATTGATCCACTTTAAAATAAAATTCTAAAATAATCTTGCTGAATGGATATGGAGAACTGTAACCTAATTCAAAGAGCTGTTGCAGTTCAAAGGTTTTTTTAAGCAAGCTTGGAACAAGAGAAGGATGGATTTCTGCCTTTGCTAAGTATTTGGTCTTTTTATGACATATTTTGATTGCTAATTTAAATAGACTGTATAATGGGATACTAATATTTTGTGTTCTTTTAAATTTCAGCATGCAAATCATCTGCTGTCAGTAAGTAATTAGATTTACATTCTGTTTCACAGTCTACTGTAGAAAGTGGTTAATTGACCTCCTTCCCATTCCTAGCTGTTCTGCAGATAAAAACCTTCTACTTCCAGATTTATGCTCAGGCCTATCTTCTCTAGATATAATGAATATGACTATAATTGGAACATAGTGCCTTTTGCTTTCAAATTCTTATTTAAATATTTTCCCATAGATAAACTGTAGCCTTTACTTTGTAAGATCACTTTTGGGAAATAGTAGCCTTATACTTACAACTCAAAATTATAAATTGGGACTCCTTTTGTGAAAAGAAATGAGACCAACTGGAGGATTTGGCCCACATTGTGCAATTGAGCAATAAACCAAAATTCAGTTCATTTGTAACATATCTGTAGCTTAACTACAGATTGTGAAATATGATTTAAAATTAATTCCAACCAGTTTATCTTGCTGTCCTGTTTAACAGATTGGATTTATTTTAAGCCTCAATTCTAGGTCACGCTGTAGAAATGGAAATAATGTGTAGCCTTGCTGTAACATTGAGAAGGAGGAAAGAGGCTTAATATTCGGGTTTGGAATCCTCTCTCCATTCCCATATAATTGTGGAGAAAATGTCTACAGTAGCTGTGTGAGCTAAAACTAATACTTGTCCAGTAAGTCCTTCTTTTTTATTATTAAATGCCAAGGAAAAAAGGAAAAAACAGACAGCCCCAGAAAAACCTGTAAAGAAACAGAAGACTGGTGAAAGCTCCAGAGGTGCAGCCTCTTCTGTGCAAAGTAGCAACAGAGATGAGAATATGTTTCAGGTAATTGCTGACATGTTGACTGGGATCTGGGATCTGGGATAGCAGATTCTCATGTGTACTTTGTAATTCTCTTGTTTGGAGGAACACATCTATTCCTTTCTAGACTTGGTAATGTGGGACTGCTAAGGTACCCATAAGTTCAATTAATGCTCCGTTTACATATATACCCAGTAAATAACTTTGCAAAGTGCAGAAAATGGCGAGAAATAGTAAAAAAAATAAAGTGTGAGCTAGAAAAATATAGTTACATTTAGTTTATAGCAACATGATTCACTATACTTCTCCATGTTTCTTTATCCTTGGTTCTGCCACATCTTTATATCGTGCTTGTTGATTCAATTTAGCATATTTTAGACAGTGTGCCACAAGTATAAGTAAAACCCAGTTTCATCCCTAGGATGCTCAGTGCAAGAGAGGATTTCTATCCAGAAATTACTTTGCAAGCTAACACGGTCCCAATATTCTACCAACTAGGATGTATGGATTCATGCACTCAAGATAATAGGATAATTTTCTCACATATACTGCCCCCATTCCCTAGCATTACTGTGACTGTTAAAAGGGGGGGGGAGCCATATATGCCCCAGAGCTTTAGATTCTTGCAAAATTTGTTTCTAAATCAATTATGTAAAGCACACCACCTTTTGGCAGAGCTTAGGGATGATCAAAAGTTGTGTTGGCCTAGTTGTAGGAAGGAGTGTAGCTTTCTGTAAGAACAAGTGCTTTACAACATTACATGGTAACAGTTACAACTAGAAAATGGGAGAGATTTCTCTGGTGTAAAAATGTTTATTCCTGAAAGAATCTGGTTAAATAATCCTCTCCAGTTAAAATTTAGGCTCTGTTATATGATTGCTCAAAACATACTCAACGATGATCTAGAATAAAAGATTCTGAAATATTATTTCACTTGGTAAAAACACAAACATTTAAATGGGTTATGCTAAACTTTGTATTTTTAGTTTTGGCATAAGTTGCTTATAGAACAAGAATTAAAGTTTGGGTAATCTTAAATAGGCATTTGAGATCAAATTTAGAAAATAAGTTTTTATGATTAGCATGTTATCCTTTGATTATTCTTGGTTCAGTTGCAGCTTTGAACTCACGGGGAGAGTTATGCCCATGTTAATGCTCATATTTTATGATATACTGCCCTTATTGTTTGTAAAAAATATTTGGATATATAATTCCCCTTTTGTAATTTTTACTAATGTTATAGAAATGTGAAGTATTAGAATATTTATATAAAAGAGCTCTTAATTTTTCAGCATAGTTATGGTATATTGTTATAGATTATTTTTGAATGAAATGAATATTCATTTTTGGAGTTGTCATTTTAAATTCAAGCTAGACTTAGGTTTATAGGTCCTTTTTTATTTTTAAATGCCATAGAAAAAAGGAAAAATCAGACAGTACCAGAAAAACCTGTAAAAATATCCAGAAGACTGAAAGTTCCAGAGGTTCAGCCTCCTCCGTGCAAAATAGTTGAACAAAGGAAAGCGCCTTCTGCTGACTGCTTTGAGTTAATATCCAAGCTATGGTTTCCATTCGAGAGTATTTTGATTTCCCTGACAACGTCAGTATTTTATTTGCTCTTACTTAATTACAGGTAGATCTCAACTTACAGCCACAGTTGAACTCAAAATTTCTGTTGCTAAGCAAGGTGGTGGTTAAGTGAATTTGACTCCATTTTATGACCTTTTTGTCACAGTTGTTATGCAAATCACTGCACTTGTTAAGTGAATCATGCGGTTGTTAAGTGAATCTGGCTTCGCCCATTAATTTTGCTTGTCGGAAGCTAGCTGAGAATGTTACAAATAGTGATCACGTGATCCCAGGACAGTGCAACTGTCATAAACACAGGCCAGTTGCCAAGTGCCCCAAAATTGATCATGTGACTATGGGGTAAGTGTGAAAACCAGTCGTAAGTCATTTTTTTCATTGCCATTGTAACTGAATGGTCACTAAATGGAATGGTTATAAGTCAATGTCTCTACCTGTATAATGTGTTCAGTTAAGGTTAAGTTCATTCTAGTTGTAAAAAGAGAAAAGGGCTGAAACAACAATGTAAAACTTGGTAAGGTTAGTAAAATGATTCTCTAAGTGTTTTCCTCATCCCCTTTTTAAATAGTGGAAAGCTAATAAAGGCAATTAACTTTAGTAGTATGTTAATGTTACCGTTTCCTCCATGAATGGTTTCAGGAGATTTGTTCTGCAGCTGTTGCTTTCTGATCATTCATTTTTAAATTTTCATGTCGTGGTGGTGCCCTAAAATAAGTAAACCAGTACTTAGTGGTTAAAAGATGTGAAATTGAATGCCAATAGTTGTGTAACTTATTGATGGTAATGTTTCTATAAATTATTTACATGCCCTCTTGTTTTTACTTTTTTCCCTGTTCAAAACTGGCTTTTTGGTTCTGCTGACATCGTGATAGATTGACCAATTAATTTTACTCTTTAAATTGTCTCTGCTCTAGTTCTAAATCCCCTTGTTACCATATTAGTTTTGGAACATTAGCATTTGCTAAATATGTAGTTTTAAAAATTAAATAAAAAATTAAATATTTCTATTTCTGAAAGAACTCATTGGTGTGACGCATTCTCTCTTGAGCAATTAAGGCAACCTTTGCCAATCTAAGTAAAACACAAACCTTTTTGAATACATAATGCCTATGCTCTACTACACTTCTTAACAATAAGCCACCCAAAGAAATTCTGCTCTTCTGAAAAATGCAACAATGAAATTTAATTTTGAAACATTATTTTCTTAATTTTTTTTGTCTAAAATGCTAATTCTGTGTGTGTGTGGTGCCAGTATACACTCCTCTGAGATGTTTTATTGAGAAGAAATACTTCTTCCAACCTCCAGAATGGGCTAGGCAGTATTTCTGAAGCCAGATCCACATTGGATACGATCATTTCCTCTTTCAAAAGTCAGAGAGATGTGACTGTTAATCCAGTGACATCCCGGAAATTGGGTGGAGTTGAAATTTTCAGCCACTTTGGAGGGCATAACAGTTTACAGAATGTATTTTTGTCGTTAGGTAAAAAATGAGAATTACACAGCCAAAAATATAGGAGCTACAGGGATACTATTGTCTGGTCACATTTGCTTTAGAATATAAATTACAACTCTTGCTGAATGTTCAAAATATTAGCAGTGATTAAAGAAAGTACTTCTGCGTGCTTATTGTAATAGTGATTGAACTTTCTAATTTCCTGACAGATTGGTAAAATGAGATATGTCAATGTTCGGGACTTTAAAGGTAAAGTCTTAATTGATATTAGAGAATATTGGATGGATCAAGAAGGTGAAATGAAACCTGGCAGAAAAGGTAATTATCTACTTGCATGTGCTGTTTCAACATTTAGATGTTATTTTATTTATTTGCAATATGAAGCCCATGTGCGTGTAAAATACAAGGCATTTTAGTTAAATTATGAGAAAATTATAGAAAAATCTTGTAGAGTTCCAACAGGTATGTCTTTTGACAGTGCAATACTGAGTGCACTGCAGGACAATTGTATAATAGGAAGGAGTTTGTTTTGGATAAAAGCTTTTTCTTAAATACTGGGTTTTTTTTAGAAGAACTTGCAAGTGAGTGTTTACACATAGAGTAGCTTTCAAGTATGTGTTTTGTCTGTTGACTGAAGTAATGCTGCTGATTTTTTTTACCTCTGTTGTTTTTATCTGGTTAGCCATTATGAAAGACATCTATTAAAAAGCCATATTTTGGCATGTGAATTTGTGCCTTGTGTGAAGGATTCATATCAGTCATATTATTTATATGAAATAGCCAAATGAATACATTTAGGTGCTTCTGTTGCTCCCGTGAATGGTGTGTCTGTCCTGAAGATGGTTTCAGAAATGTTGAACATAAATTTATTGGAAGGTTGTCATTTCTCTGATACTGACAATTTTAGGGTCTTTTTATCACGCCCCGAGTCTTCGGAATGGGGCGGTATATAAATGTAATAAATAAATAAATAAATAAATCACAGTTGTTTCAGAAATCAGAAGATGAATATATTCTCCAACTCTGTCCATTTGTTTTTAGCATTACACAAGACTTGAGTTGTCAATGTGAGTTGAAATTCATTGTAACTCATTTGGCAAGGTAATTCTAAAATTTAGCTCCATATTTGGAAAAAAGCCTATAATCTAGCATCACAGTTCTCAAGCTATAGGCCTGAATAAGGCACTTTATGCTTCTAGATTTGCTATCCAAATGCAAAATGTATGAAATTAGACGCCAATTATAAAGTTCTATTAATATATTTAATTGTTGACTGTCTTTCCATAATTCCCATTTATGTTCTGGACTCGTATGTGCAGCTTTAATTGGAAGCATCAGAAGTTTTGTTTCAGAAAAGATCAGTGTTTTGTGGGTATTTACAATGGTCTGAATGGATGCTTTCCTGATTTGACAGGAAGTATAAGTTGACTTATTAACCTAGCTTTGGATGATAACTGGCATAATTTCTGCATGAAATAAGACTTCAGGGCGTCTGTTGTTAAAGCTGTTATAGTTTAATTATACAATTGCTCTTATCTTCTGTGAAAGGCATGTCCAAACATTTTAAACAGGGCTGGAAAATAATGTGAGTGATTTCTCGAAACCATGAAACAGCGTGTTCTGCTTAGAAGACCTGCCTGCTTTTATAAATTAACTTGACTGTTTTCCAGACAACTTGTTTTTGACATCTTGTTTTTGACAACTAATGCGAATACTTGGTTTGGTGAAAATCAGATATGAATTAACACTTTTGAGTGTATTCATTGTTTAAAGAAAGCTGGGGCATAGTGTCATGACTTTTGCTTTTAGAAAATTCAGCGTTAAGGATGAAGTAGTATTCCTTAAGTTGTTCGTTACTGTTTCAACACCCTCTGTCCAGTTACACAATAGATTAATGCAAACATTACCCATTTTCTTCTCCTGGTAATTATCTTCTATTGCCAGGTACTGAGGGGTTCAGTTATGAAAGGCACCTGAATATCTGATTCAGCTAACCCCAGCTTGCCTTTCATATTATGCATGTTTAAATTTGAAATGTTCTTAATATAGAGCTATGGGTTGTCAGGAGCTGATCCCTAGAACCGGTGGTATATTCTGCAGGTGCAGAGTTAACTAAGGTTATAATATGACTGTGAAACTATACTGTTTTCCAAGGATTTATTTGGTTTATTCCAGGCATCTCCCTAAATCCAGAACAGTGGAGCCAGCTGAAGGAACAGATTTCTGATATTGATGACGCAGTAAGAAAACTGTAAAGAAGAGCCATACAGAAACTCTACTGTTATAGGTCTAAGTAGTCTTTTTACATTAGCATTCGTTTTTCTAAACTTATTTGTTTTCCAAGCTATTGTATATTTGGATTGCAAACAATTTGTAAGATGGAATGCTTTTTTTATTGTGCATTAAAAGTGTATTCCGAGTGAAGTTACAAATGTGTATACTTTTATTAAATAGGTGTTATGTTCTCACATCATGATGTAAAATAAAACACATTTAATTAATACACTTGAGTAAGAGTATAGTTGTTGGCGCCCTTCTTGACTAAAAAAAAAATGACATGAGAGAAGATCATACTTGCTTTTGTGACCATCTTTTGCAACTGTCTGACAAGCAAAGTCAGTGGGGAATCCAGATTCACTTAGCAACTTTGTTACTAACTTAACAACTGCAGTTATTCACTTAACAAATGTGGCAAGAAAAGTAAAACGGGACAAAATTCCACTTAACTAATTTCTAACTTAGCCAAATTCTCGACTCGGTTGTGATAGTAAATCAAGGACTACCTGTATAAGTTTTGTGATACTTTGCACCATAGGCTACGGTGTCTAGTCACAAGTGGAATTCCAAGTGTAGAGATAGACCTCGACTTACATTTAGTGATCCTTCAAAGTTACAATGGCACTGAAAAAAGTGACCTATGACTGTTTTTCACAGTTACGACCTTTGGAGCGTTCCCACAGTCATGTGATCAAAATTCAGATGCTTGGCAACTGACTCGTATTTATGACTGTTGCCATGTCCCAAGGTCATATGATCATCTTTTGTGACCTTCCGACAAGCAAAGTCAATGGGGAAGCCAGAGTCACTTACCAGGTTACTAACTTATCAACTGCAGTGATTCACTTAACAACTTTGTCAAGAATTGTCATAAAATGGGGCAAAACTCACTTAACAAATGTCTCACTTAACAGAAATTTTGGACTCAATTGTGGCCCTAAGTCAAGGACTACCTGTACTCTAATGGGCACTAGGAATGAACTTGAGAAACAGGAAGAAGAGCCACAATTAAGAAATTAGATTAAAAAAATTGAGTTGGCAAAAATGTAATTTGATAAAGAGGGTCAGACATAATCCTCCCTAGTTGTCATGAAGATAAAGGGGCATTCAGGTTCGCAAAATTCTGTTGCTGTAATTTTGCAAGAAATAGTATTGTATTAGCATTGGTAACTCTGGTGTCCTAGTTTTGAAGCACTTTGTAAACAGAGGTATATCCTAATTCTAGACACGCTGAAGACTATTAGAAAAACTGCTGTTCTATCATATCCCATGGGTTCAAGAAAAAGCAATATATAGAACTGTAAATGCTACAATAATCTTGAATTCTAATAGCAGAGATTGAGTAGGTTGAGCACCTGCACTTTTATCTGAGCACACCATTTTTTTTAAATAATAATAATAAAGCAACAAATTGTCTCACCCCTCATCTCTTACCACCCACAAACACTGCCACCTTTAAACCTAATGCAGCGGCTGCTTAATTCTCCACAACTTTTGTCTAATGCATGACTATGATAATGGTAGCTGTGAAAAACACTCTCCAGGTATTGCTATTGACACAGAGTGCTTTATTTCAAGCCTAAAGCTAATGGTCGTCTCTGAGACTGACACTTTTGACAGGGAGTGTCCTCTTGCTTAGTTTTATGAAGATTGCAAGGTAATGTGACAGACAGCAAAGCAAACAATTGTTTTCAAAGCTTGTTCAGTCAGAGCTAACACTCTGCCATTTTGTCACACTGTGCAAGCACATTGCAGTGATGAGTGCACGAAGACAAGATTAGGGACAGATTGTCGTGGAGAGAGAATCTATATGGTTGGTAAGAATTGATAAGAAGTTGATGGCCCTCAGAGGTTAGAACGGCCCCAAGCCTCTTGGCTTTTCCTACAGCTTTAAAAACCTGACTGGATACATGGACCTGGGACTCGGAATGTGCTAAAGGCCCTGCTTTCTTGGCTTTAGTGTTAGCTGGTTAACAATCTTGGCTGCTACATGTTTTTAATTTTTGGATGTTTTATTTTTTTAAAGTATTTTAAAAGTAGAAAAGTATTTTATAGCAGGTCCCCAGCCCCCGGGCCATGGTCCATTTGGAACCAGGACGCCAAAGCGGCGGGCGAGTACGCTCACACAGGAAGCTCCATTTGTGTGAGTGGCGGGCACGCGTACGTAAATGGAGCTGCGTGAGCACATACGCCCGTCACTTGCACAGAACCATCCCCTATCCTCCCCCCCAAGCCCTCCCCCCCGGTCCACAAAAGCAGAAAGGTTGGAGACCCCTGTTTGATAGTGTCACTTGGCTGAGATTGGCAGCTATAGGACTTGAATACATAAACAATAATCAATGCAAGAAAGGAAGTTGTAGGGACAATAGCATTTCCAGGTAAAGTTCCAATGAATTCCATTAGACCAAGGGGTCTCCAACCCCTGGGCTGCGGCCTATTCGGAACTGGGCCATGCGAGAGGCAGGCCGACGTGCATGCACGTAGCTCAACTCGCATGAGCAGTGGGTCCAGCATGCATGTTCAAGCTGAGCTTGCGCGTACACACCGGCCTGCCGCTCGCACCTCAACGCCCTCCCGCCAAGCCGCAAAGTTTGGGGATCGCTGCATTAGATGCAGCACATTTCCTAGCAGACAGATAGGATTATAAGAGAACCTTGGAAATTTGAAATTGCAGCTGCCTCTGTCTTGCCTGATATTTCTGGTCTAGAAGGTTTTAGATAGACGTGTTTTGGTGCGCCGCTGCTCAAGGACTACTTTTGGCCTTTTTTTTAAAAAAACCATTTTTTTTTGCAGCCAAACTTCCAATCTAGTCAGCCCAGAGTTGCAACGCGAAGGGACTTTCTGGCACGTTGCAGCCCTGAGGCTGCTTTTGGCTTTTTAACACCTGATGCCTGGCCCAGCGGCAGACCAGGCACTCATCGGCAGTGGGAGCAAGGAGAAGGCAAAGGTCAGCTGGGTTGACAGAGCACAGGATGGCAGGGTACCAAAAAGACATAGATGAGGGGGGGAGATAGACGGGTGAGGGGAGTTGCAGCGTCTCTATGGTTTTTTTAGTGTGGGCAGGCAGCCAAGCACCCAAATTTTGATTATGTGACTGTAGGGCGTGTTGCAAATGGTTGTAACTTTGGGCAGAGCCATAAGTCCATCTATTTTTAGCACATTGTATAAGTTTGAAAGGTTGCTGAACGAATGGTTGAGGACTTACTTGTATTTGAGCCTAGGTGGCGCAGTGGTTAGAGTGTTGAACTGCAGGCCACTTCTGCTGATTCAATCTAGCGGTTCAAA
>JANHFL010008726.1:90419-102140 GCA_032468155.1 Oxyrhabdium leporinum
GTCACATGATCAAGCCACGCCCACCAAGCCACGCCCACAGAACCGGTAGTGGAAAATTTTAGATTTCACCACTGGTGCAGGTGTCTGGTGTGTATCAGTGTGGCAGTGTGTCTAGTGCCAGGCAGGGGAGGGTGTGTGGTTGGCCAACATGGTGCTGCCTTTCATAATGTTACTAACTAAATGAGATATGTTGCTTCTCCTATTTGCCATCCTTTCAAGAGAGAGAGAATTTTTCGTACATTCTCCTAAATGAGACTAGCCTTGGACAAAGTTGTGACAGATCACGATACAGATAGTCCTTGACTTGTGACCACAATGGAGCCCAAAATTTCTGTTGCTAAGTGAGACAGTTGTTAAGTGAGCTTTGTCCCATTTTACGACCTTTCACAGTTGTTAAGTGATTCATTGCAGTTGTTAAGGGAGCAACTTAGTTGTTAAGTGAATCTGAATTCCCCATGGACTTTGCTCATCAGGTGTCACAAAAAGTGATCACATGACTCTGCGACACTGCAACTGTCATAAATATGAGTCAGTTGCCAAGTGTCTGAATTTTGATTACATGACCATGGGGATGTTGCAATGGTCATAAGTGTGGAAAATGGTCATAAGTCACTTTTTCAGTGACATTGTAACTTTGAACAGTCACTAAATGAACTGTTGTAAATTGAGGACTGCACTTTGGGCCTTTTTTCACTGCTGAAGAAAGTGTTTATAGCACTTAGTACTTAGACTTATATACCACTTCACAGTGCTTTACAATCCTCTCTAAGTGGTTACAGAGTTAGCACATTGCCCCCGACAAGCTGGGTCCTCATTTTACTAATCTCAGAAGGATGCATGGCTGAGTCAACCTTGAGCCATGTCAAGGTTGATTCACAAAATACCTCTTTCTGCTCACAGATTGACAAAGAAACATGGGAGGAGAGAGGGGGTATGGTTGGAATGTGTGGGGAGCTGGGAGGGAGAGAAAGAATTTACCTGGTTCAGGTAAATTCCTTCTCTCTCTCCCAGTCTTCCACACATTCCAACCATACCATTTGCAACTTGAGAAAATCTTACAACCCTAAGGTCGTGAGCTGAAGACTTTTGAAAGGTGCAGATTGTTTTCCCAAAATAAAATGCTTGACCTGGATTGGTGGACAACGGACACTGTATGGCCTGGGATGGGAAAAGGGGATTTCATTATACTGCACTTTATGCCAAAACCTCAGAACTGGCTTTTCTTCTTCTGTGCCTATAACGATCTGTCAGTAAAGTTTTACTCTTGGTCATAAAAATTTCCCAGGAGTTTCTTTTGTTATGCATGCCAATGGGACAGTTGACAGCAGATGAGAATTGAACTGCTGGCAGTCGACAGAATTAGTCTGCAACACTGCATTCTAAGCACTGCGCCACCACAGCTCTTATACCTCTCCTTGAAACAACAGATATCCATATTGGCATGAAATTAACTTTTCCCATTGCTGATTCCTATTCTGTTTGCATTATCTCTGTTCTGAGTCACTGCGAGCCCTCATGAGAATGGATGACAAAACTTAGCAGATTTTGAGACTTAAGTAAGAAGATACTACTTTAACATCAGAGGTGGTATTCAGCCGGTTCGGACCGGTTCTACAGAACCGGTAATTCCGGTGAGCAGTTGCCCCCTCCTGCCCCTGCCCTTTCCTGTCCTATACTTCCCTGGTTTTTAGCTCAGCTGATTTGCGTGGCACAGCGGATTGCCGTGCCTTAGCTGTTTTACTCACCAGCGCTGACATAGAAGGTAAGTTTTTAAGCTTAAAATAGGGAGTTTTTTTACACTGCGCGCATGCTCAAAGCACGAGCTCTCTGAACCGGTTGTTAAACCGGTTGCAACCCACCACTGTTTAACCCCTGTAATCATGGGCTTGGGATGAGTTAATGGTGATATAATGGGGACAAGCTGAAAAGGAGGCTACCAAATCAGGTTTCTGCCAAACACTTTTATCCAACACTGAAAACACTCTCGCACACTTTTCTATGGATTCAACGAGAAAAATGTCACCTACACCTACATGTCCACACCACTTTCTATGAACCCAATTGGGGACAATTCCATCTTGATCCTGGGAAGATTTACTTGCTGGGAAAGGACACTGCAGATTTATCTAAACCTCTGATAAACTCGAAGAGATTGTTTTAGTTCTTAAATGAAACAAATGCAATGGTATCCATGCCTTCTTTCTGCAAACGCACATCTGTTGAAGAGTTTGCAGGCTTCTGAGAAAGGCTTTGGAAATCAAACAAAGTCTTCTGTAACTTACCGGCCTCCAGCTGTGCTGGACAACACAAGTCCCAGAATTCTCAGCTAGCAGGGTTCAGATAGGGAATTGTGGGTGTCCAATGTTTCTAAAAGACCCCCTACTGGGGAAAACAAAAAAGAATATCAGGTTGAACAAGTGCACTGAAAAAAAATTAAACTTCCTTGCTGTGATTTCCAGTACTTTTCTAAATTGTTTACTTCTTATTTTGTACCTACAGCAACAAGGAAGGGGGCGGGTGGGGGGGTGGGGGGGAAACTTCCCAGCTTTTTTCTTTTAAAATTGGCTTTGGAATCTGTTTGTTTATTCCAGCTTCCCACCAGGAAGCAATCATGATAAGCCCTGTGACTCCGTTCTGGACAGATTCTTTCCATATTGTGTTTATTGCCTTTAACTGATAATGTTGGGAACATGGTGATCTATTCTTGTTTTGACCTATTAGGCAAGTAGAGCCGTAATACCTTTTCTTGCAATGTGAGTGCTTTTTCCCCTTAGAAGAACAACTTCCTGTTCTTTGGTCCCTTTCATGGACCCTACTAAAGGTCACTCGTGCCGTAATCGCCTCCCATCTTGACTATTGCAACACGGTCTACATGGGGCTGCCTTTGAAAAGCAGCCTGCATGGTTCTGTGCAGACCTGTGTAGACCTCGTCAGGCACATGTGTCACCTCCTCTGCAGGATTTGCATTAGTCACTGATTTGCTTTTAGATGCAATTCAAGGTGCTGATTATCATGTTTAAAGCCCTATATGGCTTGGGACCAGGTTGCCTGGGGGACCATCTCTTGCTGGTCCCATCCACCTGACCCACTACAGCAGGGAGGCAAGGAATGTTGCGGGTCCAGTCCCTTAAGGAGATACATCTGACAGGACCCAGAAGAAGGGCCTTCTTCATGGTGGCTCCCTCCATTTGGAATATCATCCCTGCAGAAATTAGATTGGCCGCCACTTTGACAGTCTTTCATAAGGGACTGAAGACTTAGTTTTGTCAGCGGCCCTGGGTAACCCAGAGTGTGATGGAGTCCATCAAATGGCTTATTTAACCATGTGTTGTCACTGGTGGAGGGGTATTGGTTTTTTTCCCATTTATTTTTTCTATACTGTGTTTTTATTGTTTGTAAGCTGCCTAGAGTCACTGGGAGTGAGTGAGGGGCTATACACATTTTCTAAATAAATAAAAATACAAAGATCAAGATGCCTCCCAACATAAACCATTTCACCACTGGGAACTGCTCCATGATGCTGATGTTAGAGGATGGGGTGTTGGGTGAGAAACTGAAATGGCATTATGGATTGTTCAGGTTCAAGTCAAGGGCCTCTGTGGGAGCCTGGTTCAATGTTTGCAGAGATTTCAGGCAACTCCACTTAGAAATTTTGGCTGTCAAGAAAAAGTGAAGGCAGGACCAATGATGCTATGCAAACTATCAAACACTCTTGAATTTCGGTGCCTGCATGAAAGATTTTGAAGCCAATTCCTACTTGGTACAAGGGATATCAGTCCAAGAAAGAGGTAACGTAAACAAAGCAAAAGCTGTAATATTTGCTTTGATTGATGATCTTTTTACAGGATTATTTCAGTAAATACCGACTTTTGTGGCAGGATAGGATGTTCATCCTCTCAACATCCTCAACTTTTAAATTTCTGATCACCTCTCTGATGGTAGATGATTCGTTGTATGTCATCCTACTGGTGTCAACTCTTAGCAACCACATAGCTAGAACTTCTTAGGATGATCTGTCCCCAGCCTGACCCTTGTCTTCCAATAATGCACCCATTTGTCAAATCCATCCATCTTGCTGTTTGTTGTCTTCTTCTTCTCTTCCCTTCTACTTTTTCTTTTAGAATAATCTTCTCAACACATTCTGGTGTGGGAGAGAGATTCCCTGAGGATGGGCTCCAGCACGAGTCCAAAAGCTTTGAAGACAAAAACCTCTGGTCCCAGTGACCGACCCAGATTGGATCCTGCAACATTATAGCAATAGCAATAGCACTTAGCCTTATATACCACTTTATAGTGCTTTACAGCCCTCTCTAAGTGGTTTTACAGAGTCAGCCTATTGCCCCCAACAATCTGGCTTTTCAGATTATCCTAGGACACGTATATTTGCCTTCATTCATGACCTTCTCAAGAGAACAGGTCTTCACATATAGTATGTTTGAAATATTTCAGCCTGATCATTTGTGCCTTGATTAGGGGTGATTTGTTCAATGGTCCAGGGATTTGTCTGGAGATCATGGGTGCCCCAGAAGTGCTTTCTAAAAGGCAACTGGACTGTCTTGGTTTTTTTTCCTTGTAAACATTTTGCTGAGTTAGAACTGAAGAAGATTCTTGGATGGGAAGCGAAATGTTTTCAAGGAAAAACCAAGAAAGTCCAGTTGCCTTTTGAAAAGCACCTTTGGGAAATCCCTGCGTATGTTCCTTGCCTATCCATCAAACTCTAGATCACATTGTGGTCGGCTGTGAGCTGAGGGCATAGACTGGTCCATTATTTGATTTTTAAAAATATATATATATAAATGATGCTGTGCTTTAATGGCATGGCTTGGGGGGTCATGTGACTGAGTGGGTGTGGCCAACTTGACGTCACTCATGGCAAGGTGGGGCGGCACCGGGCAGGCTTCTGTGCATACGCACGGCTGAAGCCGCGCGGCAAGGCTTGACCAAGCAGCCTTTCGGGGCCTGCTCTGCTCCATCTCTGCTCTCTGGGGCAGCGGCTGCTTTTCTCTGCGGCGCTGCTGCTCTTGCTGGGAGAGCATCTTGTGCAGTTTAGCAGCTGTGAACTGCTACTTTCCTCTAAGTCTCATCCGGAAAGAGCTGCAGCACAGAGAAGCAGCAGCGATGTTGAATGCTGTTTCACTCAGCTGCAGCACTTTCCAGATGGGACTTAGAGGACTCAAAGCGGCAGCTCATGGCTGCTATATTGCACAAGATGCTCTCCCAGCAAGAGCAGCAGTGGAAAGAAGCAGCTGCCGACCTGGAGAGCACATGGAGCATCTCTGCAAGTGACCAAGGCTCAGCAAGGGATGGAAGAAGTGGCTGCAAGGTTTCACCTGCGGCGATTTCTGGATGGATCTTCTTAAAGGTAAGAAGAACCATCCGGTCCATCCGTTCCCAAACCGCTTTGGCCCTCCTGCGTGGCAGGCCGCAGGCTGAATAAATTGCTTCAGCCCAGGGGGCTGTCGTTTGAGGCCAGAGGGGGGCTGTGGCATGTGGGTGGAGGCTCCGGATGGTGCAAGGCCAGAGCCGGGGAATGGCACTTTCCCCAACCCAGCCTAGGCGAAGGGAGATTGGGTGGCATGTTTACCTTTGGTAAGCACAGCGGGCAAATCACGGAGATTAGCTGGGCTGTGTGGCGAAGGTGAGATATATAGGGTGGGGTGGGGTGGGGCGGGGCAAGTGAGTGGGCAGGGCGAGCAGCAAGCTGATGAGTGAGTGGGTAGGTAGGGGTGGGGCCAGCCAGAGGTGATTTTTGCTGGTTCTCCAAAGTACTCAAAATTTCTGCCACCAGTACACCCAAACCGGCCCAAACTGGCTAGATTTCACCTCTGGTCCCATCCCCTAGGGAGATACACCTGGTGGGACCCAGAAGAAGGGCCTTCTCCGTGGTGACTCCCTCTCTTTGGAACATCATTCCCCCAGAGATTAGAATGGCCCCCACTCTAACACTCTTCCGGAAGGTGCTGAACACTTGGTTCTGCCAGCGGGCCTGGGGATTCCAGAGCGGGATGGAGTCCATTAAATAGCTCATGTGATGTGTTGTCACTGGGGCAGGGGTGGGTGGGGTTATTTTATTATTTTATTAATTTTTATATGATATTCTCTTTTATTAGTTTTATTGTTTTATATATGGGTTTTTAATATGCTTGTAAACCTCCTTGAATTGCCATGTGCAAATAGAAGGCAATATACATTTCCTAAAATAAAATAAAATAAACAAATAAATACCTATCCATGATACTTTCAGGAGTCGTCTCCAACACCAAAGTTCAAAAGCTTCAATATTATTTTTGTTCTGCTTCAAACTTCAGCTGCTGTTTCCACAGAGTGTCAGTTGATAGCTGATAAAATGTAGGAATTGTATTTTTCTCTCCCTCTTTGCACTGCTGTTTATTATCAAGGATTGACAGATGTTATTCGTTAGAGGATTTCAGCAAAGTTGTTTCCTACACTTGTGATTATCAGCTCTGGATGCACATGAGAATCTACCAGGTACCGAAGCAATTTAACTATTTTATAATGTATAACTATTCCTTAAATCTATTGGTTTTAATCTTCAACTGGCTCTTCCAAGGTTAACACAATAAATTATTTTGAATTCTGTTTGCCACAAATATAGTTCTTTTTATATTTGTGTGTGTGTGTATAGGTTTTGGTGTCATTTTTGCATAAATTGGCACTTTCGGATGCTGCCGCCATTGTTATTATTGTTATCCTTGGGATGGTGACATTATTTGGTGGGGGGGTGTTATTTTCTTTTGAGAGTGGGCATTGGCAATTAATTTTAATATATGCCATTGGGTATACAAGAAAATGACAATAAAGGTTATCTTATCTTATAACACTTATCTTACCTTATCTTAGTTTAACAATACTGCAGACGAGTCTACTTCTATGGCTTTAGGAAAAAGAAATCCCTGTGGAAAAAACCTTTACAATAAAAAAGAAAGAAAAGAAATCCCTGTGGCATTATTTTTCATTTTCCGTTGCGAATATCAATTCACTCATTTAAAAGCATTTCTTCTGAATCGGTCCGACTTGTCGCCTACATTTTAATTGGCTGGCATCGCAATACGTAGTTTAAATAAATTGGGAAAAACAACAACAACAACTGCTAATCGTTTAAATTAAATGTATTAACTTTTCTCATGACTGACGGTAAAATATCTCCGCAAGCTGGGTGGGAAATAGCTCAAGGGCAATTCTGGAACAACCTCAGGAAGATTGGCTCATTTTTCAGTGTTCATTAGTGGCTGCTGGTAAAGGCCCAAGGTTGTTGGTTTTTTTTTTTTCCTTCTTTTTAAAACCCTCTGTCAAGACCCACCCAGAAGGAAGAGGATAGTTGTTGCCACTGTGGTAAATTTTAGGAAGAGATCTCTCGCGCAGATGTAACTCTCTGTGGCTTTAAATGTGTTCCTTGTGGAGAAGAGATTTTTAACTGCTGCCGTGAATCACCGTGAGGAAACAGCTGCAACACACCTGACCTAACAGGCGGTCTTTCAAAGAAAGCATATTGCACCGCCTGGCTGCGTGGCATAAGGGATGATTGTGCAAAACCGCTACTCAGGCCTTCCGTTTCTCAAGCTGGTGGTTTCAGTGCACAACATGTTTTTTACTACTCTACCTCTAGCCAAGAGAGGTTGTTATGCGCAGTTTCTAAACAAGAGTTTATCGCATGGGTAGAAAAACTCAACTCTTTTTAAGAAGGTGGGAGGAAAAAAAACCCCCAAAAGAATTGTTATCTGTTAAAATACCCATTCGCTCTTAAAAGTTAAAAAATGTAGGGATGTAGGTGTAAATGCCATGATGTCATTATAGATAGTCCTCGACATATGACTGTAATGGGGCCTGCCCATTAAGTTCACATGTGTGATGGGTGTAACTGGTTGTAAACATTGATTTTGTGATGTTTTTTTGCAGCAGTCATGAAGGTTAATCATTGCCGTCGTTACGTTAATCTGTGGCTGTTAAGCAAATGTAACAGTTGTTAAGCGAACCAATAATTTGCCATGGGGAGCAGTTTTGTTAAAAACCAGGAATGCTGGCGTTTTGGAAAACTGTTGCAAAACATGAATACCTGAGCTGTGTTGCCAAGCATCCAAAATTCATTCATATGACTGTGGAGGGAGTCTGACTATCAGATCTATGAGGCCAAGTCATAAGTTTCTTTTTTGAATAGTTGTAAGTCAAAGACTATTTGTATACTTACTAACATCAGGATCGTGCCAAACCATGGTATTCCTTGTGACACTCCATGGAAGTGAAAGTTGGATTTTGAAGAAGCAGGATAAGAGTATTGACACTTGAACTTTGTTGTTGTAGAAGACTCCAGAAAATGCCATGGACAGACAAGAAAACAAACAAACGGATCATCAAATAAATCAACCGAGCATTTTCATTTGAGGCACAAATCACCAAACTCAAATGATCCAGTTTGGACACATTCTAAGAAGATCCAGCTCTCTGGAGAAGGCTCCAATGGTGAGAGAGGTGGAAGGAAAGAGAAGAAGAAGATGACTAGCAGCAAGATGGAAGGACTCAGTTATAGTGGTAATGGATGCACCGTAGGAAGATTTGAAAGATCGGATTAGGGACAAATAATCATGGAGAACATCTATGTTAGGAGTCAACAATGAATTGATGGCCCACAATCAGTCAGTCGACCAATCCAATGTGTGAAGCTATGGTAATTCAGCAAAATTAGGAGAGATACAGGACAAGGAACAACTTCTGTCACTGAAATAGTCTGGCAATTGTAAAATGCTTAGGATGGGATTCAAAGGCTCTGTTTTACAAGTAGAAGGCAGTTAAAGAGAAGAATCAAAAATAGTTTTTCTGATTACGTTTTCTTTTCAACTATTAACAGTGAAATTATCCTGATTCATTGTATGGGAGGATGAAAAAACAGATTATTATCACAATAACTATAGCAGTCACACAGTACTACTTTTAAAAGGACAATGAAAAAGATTTTAAAAGCTTTCTGTTTTGCAAAGAAACAACGCTCAGTTGGGCGCCTTGGTATCTGGGTTTGACATTACAAATTAGTAGTAAATTTAGGTTTGTAAGTTAGTAGTAAGTTTAGGTTTGAAAACTGGAATTGAGAAAGCTGTATATGAGAACTCCATCTCTTAACCCAGAGCCCCAAAATCAAAATCATTATCACAGATAGTGGCTTTTGACTCATCACCCTACAGGAAGAATTACATTGATAAAAAAAAGAGCAAGAATTTGCTTAATCCTTGCCTAAACAGTTGTATATAAAAAAATACAGAAGACTTCACTGGAGATCAAAAGTCTATGGCAAGATAATTTTTTGTCTGCACAATCTTTTGTCCGCTTAAGTAGGAAAGATTGATGGGCAACATCAAGGCTCCTTACTTTGAAAACAAACTACTTTGTCTGTGATTATACTTCTTTTTTGTTATTTGGCCATAATAAAGTTTGTTGTTGAGACATAGATTGGTCTGCTTTTCAAAGAGAGGAATTCCCTTTGTAAGTAGCCACCCAATATTCACTTCCTCCATCATCCATAAATGATATGTTATTCTTAGGCTGGTTGTGACAAATGAGAGTACAGTATTTTCTTAGCAGATGTGTGAAAGTAACCAGAATGTTTACATGGCCACAAGAAAACTTTTACCACTAAAAATATTTGATCATGCTGTTTGAGCTAAAATGACCACCCAGATGTTATTGCAGATCCATGTAAAATCAGAGACAGCTAGCACCATGTCATAAAACTGGCCAAATTTGAATTTTGCTAAACCACAAATGCATTCCATTTCAAACAAGCAAAACCCAGCCTATTTTAAATTGACTTGACTGGTCTAATGTTCAGCATACAAAGAGAATCAGATCTTTCGCTTTGCATCTTTAGGGGTATCTTCATAACAATCTCCAACACAAAGTCCTAGTCCTTTTAAAAATGTATTTATTTTCTATTCTATTTATTTAATTAAATTTATATGCCGTTGTTGGAAGAAATATTAATCTAGTTCCAAGCTGGGAGAAAGACACTGGAAATATGGAGGCTGGTTGGAAAGAGGGTTTAATGTTGAACAGAACCACCAAGCACATGGTCCTGGTGCAGCTGACCACATGGAGTTGAGAACGGGGGTTATTTATACCTTCTCTTTGGCCTTGCCCCCGAGCTTCCTGTTCCTGTGCAATAGCATGTATTCTATTGGCTGTTGTAGAGATAACTTTGTAGGTTGTCTGAGTTAAGTTTGGTTGAAGTGTGCTGATGCAATGAGGAGGCTTGTTGGGCAATTCCTATTGTGGCTGAGGGCTAATCCTACCTTTGTTCAGAATATCCTGTCTTGAATGGATTACCAAATCTGCATTTCTAAAAGTTGGCCCCTTAGTTTCTACTTGGGGCAGAGAGCTGAGGCTCTGAGTTTCTGTCTTTAGAAACATGTTTCTCCTTTACAGAAATATAATATTCTGCCTTTTTAAATATTTCTCCAAATACTTCATTCTTCTAGGAGGGGTGGGTGCCAACTTTCTACACTATCTAGTGAGCAGCAATTGTTCACCTTACCTTCAAGAGTTTTGTTGCAGTGTTCACATGTGAAATGAGGTACCCAGGGCTTGTCTTTTATCCCCGACAGGCATGCCAAAGTATGCTTTGTAGGCCTTGCACATCTAAACACATGCTTTCAGAGTACTTTTTCACGCTTGTCTTGATAAATTGTACACACATGTAGCAAAATGTATCTGCTGGGTGCAAGCAACATCTTGATGCCATCTAAATCAAATATTGCTAGTCACTATTCTCAGCAATTAGACAAACTAAAATGTTGGTTTAAGGCACCTGTACTTTTATACTTCTATGCATACTACTGCATAGTCCCAGAAAGTGCTAGACAGTTCTAAAAAAATTACAGAAAGTTCTAGAAAATTCTGACCAATTCTAGAAACTTCTGGACAGTTCTCGCAGTACCAGAATATTCTGGAAGTCTACTCAGCATTGAATGTGAATCGAGAACGTTCTCGAAAATAGATAAATTTCAAAATGTTATTGTCCTGACCATAGAAGCAAAGTTTTTGTGGAACAATAGCTATTTTCTATTTATTTTAGGCATAAGGGGTTAGGAAAACACACTTTGTACCCAGGGAAAAAAACTAAATTGAAATTTGTCACATATAATCAGTCTGTGTGAGCTTCTTGCTGCTGATAACCAGGTAGTCCACTGTTTCTTCAGTTTATTACTATTTCTAAAATGGGGTTGGGATGTATGGATGTCCAGAGTCAGACAGATGCTATTTATTTATCTGTTTAATTGCCACTACATCTCACATGTCTATGGAGATTCTCAGTCATCCAGGTCATGGTTGTCACAAAGGTGCTTTTTCAAGAGGCAACTGGACTTTCTGGTTTTTTCTTTGAAGACATTTCGCTTCTCATCCAAGAAGATTCTCTAGCTCTGGCTAGATGGTGGGGAATGGAAGGATTTATACTCCTTGCAGACAGTTGGACATTTGCATTCTTTTAGCAGGTCGTTAAGGTCACCTGGAGGTTTATCTGTGTCATCAGTCACCTGAGTGGTGCAAATTGGTATGGAGCCTACTTGGAATTGTTGAAAGGACTGTGTTGTAGATTGGACATAGATGATGTTGTATCCCTCATCCTCTGTTGAGAGAGGGCTGTTCAGTTTTGACATAGATGGCCTCTTTAACCCCTGCAAGCGTCATCTGGCCCCAAAGCAGCAAGCGGTGAAG